>JAQGAB010000406.1:0-28324 GCA_034696565.1 Isotomurus graminis | reverse complement strand
GTGCGTCACTCCGGAGATACGTGATGAGTAACACTAAAGATGCTCACCTATTTGGGGCAGTTTTAGACAACGAATCCGGAAGTCTTATAAGCTGATCTAGACTAATTACAATAGCGGAGAAAGTAGGACGGTGCGACCTTTCTTTATGCCAACAGTCGAGCATTAATTGGTAAATGGGTTCTGGACATTCCATCGGTGGTGGGAGACGGTAGCCCTTGTCGATCGCCTTAATTACATCTTGATTACTCCAGTTCCAGTAAGGTCGCTCACCATACGACATAACTTCCCAGCACACAATCCCGAAACTCCAAACGTCTGAAGCAGACGTGAATTTCCTAAAAGCTATCGCCTCCGGAGCTGTCCATCTCACAGGGATCTTGCCACCCTAAAATTCCCAACACAACATTAGCCACCATCCACCCATACCAAACCTAATTTACATCTCATAATTGTTGCAAACTCACTCTTGTCGTGTAAGCTCCTTCCGTTGCAGACTCGATCTCTCGCGATAGACCAAAGTCCGCTATTTTGCACACAAGCTGAGCATTCACGAGAATGTTTCTTGCGGCCAAGTCCCTATGAACTAGAAGGACATTCATTGACTCTGTAAATATCATTATTCCAACCATACTTTATTACAGGGCAACAAGCGGCGAATGGTATATTTCAACTACTTAGTATGCATGGAGAGTGGCCAGAGCTAAAGAAGGCTGCCAGCAAAGACTCAAAGGAATTTAAAGGTACGGAAAGGAGAAGGGGACACTCATACACACGAGGAACATAAGACGACGCTACAGGTACTTCCTGCAGAGACTCTCACACATTCTGACATTCATACAAATGTACTCGACTCATGGAGGACTCCATAAATACATGCAAAGTCTCCACCACCACCACTCCGACTCCCATTACTACTTCCTCTCACACTTTCCTTTCTCCACACTCCCGAAGAAAGTAAATCAATCACCTCAATTCAATTACAATATGATATGCTCCTTTAAAAGCACTTTCATTCTGGAAAACGACCGAGAATAACACGGAAAATGGGATATTAAAAAGTAGAATTAATTTTGAATGAACTTGGCTGCAGCGAATTGCATGGCAGAGTTGGATTTGATCAGAAGGCGATTACTCAAAGAGAAAGGGAGGATGGAGCAGCAGTGCATGAATGAATAGTAGTCTTTCGTACAAATGCAGAAAAGGGTAGTAAAGGGAAAGAGAGAGAGCAATTAAATCTCAATATTAATCCTTCCACATACCATAATTCATTTCTGATAGATATTGCATTCCAGCAGCAATGCCACGGAGCATTCCGACCAACTGGAGTATCTGGAATTTGCCATCATTGGCCCGGAGAAAAGTGTCGAGAGAGCCGTTCTCCATGTACTCGGTAATGATCATGACAGGATTAGATTTTGTCACAACGCCTTGTAAAAATATCACGTTGGGGTGCTCGAATTGACCCATAATGCTGGCTTCCGTAAGGAAATCCATTTTGCACTTGTCTGAGCTCCCTGGCTTTAGCGTTTTGATTGCCACGTCAATCTCTGTTCTCCCCGCAAGTCGCAACTTCCCTTTGCAAACGTCTCCAAACTCTCCTCCTCCAATTATTGCTTCGATGCTTATGCTGGAAGGATCGATTTCGCGAGCAAATTCCCTCACTGCTTGATTCGGGTCTTCGTACGTGTGAGGATCGATGTAAGTCCTACTTCCCATGTGGCTGAACAACGGTGTGGTCACTGCAAAAGGTAACAATAAAAATCCATTACATTCGTGAACTCACATATATAGCTTTTGTATCAAGCGATTACACTCATTAATTCACACAAAACACTACAAACATTGCAAACAAAACTTACTTTTAGGGGTAGTGTGTGTAGGGATAATTGGGGGTGAATCCACATGAGAAAGCTCTATTCATTCCATGCAACAAACAAAAGAAACAAAAGGATACTTAGAACAAAAACTAATCCAAGCCAATACACTGAATACACTTTATATAAATATATACACTATCACACACTAGATAAATAGACTGACACACAATACAAAAAGTAAAAGAGAATCTTCTTGTAAAGTAGTTGTTCTTACTGTAAGTCACAACGAGTCCTTTTGAATCCGATCAAGAGGAGCAAAGGGAATAGAAAGAATAGATTTTATTCGATTACACTTTGATTACCTCACAATTAACTTTATGTCTCAATAAAAACCATTAACAATTATATAGATAGGGAGAGTGAAAGGAAGGAACTCTCTTTCTGTCTCTGTTAATTACCTTCGCCATTCCGGTACTCGAGAGTGTCGCAATCACTTGGTTGCTTCTTGTTACAGTCGTCATTGCCCCGTCTGAAAACAAATGAGATAAAAGCGTCTCAGAATTTCTCTTGGGACCGTAGGTTTCATTAAAAATAGTTGTGCTTGTGTGCACACATACAGAAAGTCTTGTATATCACACTTTTCCATCTACACAACTCCTTTTATGTTCGTCTTACCCTTTGAAAAAGAGAGCAGCCACGACGACAAGGAAGACGAGGGCAAACCCCACCCCCACAGCGATCACTGTGATGAACAAACCCTGTTGACTGTAGTCTTCCTGACCCACTAGGGCAATCACTTGTCCTGTTCTCTTGTACACGACAGGACTGAATTCCCCCCACCCACTTACAGTCTTCGCCCGGACTTGGAATCCATAGTCAGTCTTTTGCTTTAGATTTTCTACGTGATACTTTGTGACTCTCCCAGCCCTTATGATCGTTGCGTTAGCTTCTCTTCCCTTTGCAAAGTAACGGATTTCATACATTTCCAACTCATTAAACGGATCGTCTTGGGAATCCCACGATAAGCTTATGTCAGTCGCCGTTGCAGCTGTGATACGGACATTCGAGACTGTCAGTGGAACACTCGCTTCTGTTGTCACCGATATCTCTACAAACTCTGGATCTCCAGCTTTCGCAGTCACTCCATTCTCAGCAAACACTTTGAAGTGATACTGACTCACAGCATTAAGTCCGGAGATGGTTATTTTAGTATCATTGAATCTCTCTGTGTTTGGGATGTACGTGACTCCGTAGGGGCATGAGTCACAAGCCACACGGAATACGGTGTCTTGTCTCCCCCCAAGGAACTTTGGGAAGCTCCATGAAAGCATTACAGTAGACTGGTCGACAAAGTTGAGTGTGAGATTCTGTGGAGCTGAGGGAGGCTTCGTACACGGGATGGACCGTGAGTCAGAATCTGCCCTGTAGTACCCTGTGTTGCATCGACACTCTCCAGACCCTGTGTATGGCGCTGTGGAATGCTCAGGACAACTGACACACCGACCTTCCCCGATCTCCGGCTTGTACCTTCCAGGTGGACAAACTAGAGGAATGAAAAAAGATGAAATATTGCCTTAGATTGAATTACTTTGACAGAAGGAAGGAATTACTTCCTTCCTCCGAGCCATAAAAGAGGAAATTCACTCTATTTTCCGTACATAAAAAGAGACACTTTTATAAAGTTCTGGAATGGAAATGGGGAGAGAGATAGTCTCATTCCCGTACATTTCACTATCACACACACACACCAACTTCTGCCTACTTGCTCTTTCTACTTTCTTCCGTGTCATAACATAAAATGAAGCTTAGTGTCATAAAAAACCATTTAAACCGGAGGTCGTACCATTGCACGTTTGACGGGAATGCTCCGGCTCGTACCCTGGCTTGCACTGACACCCTCCGCTGAGTAAGTACCATTTGCCATCCCCCTTGCAGAGGTGTCTCGGGGGACTGATTTCCACGGAATTGGCAACGCACTTCCCCTCCGCTTGCTCTATCGACGTCAACTCCCTACCGGTGGGGGTGCCAGGGAAGAATGCAAACGAGGCTGTCACTTCAGGACAAGTTATGTAGTAAACTTTAATGGCCAAGAGGGAGATACAAGCTCCCTGATCTCGGAATGCAAAGTACACCCCCTTCTTCGTTACAGGGATGCTCCTGACCTCCGTGTTGATTATCACTTCATTGTTAAGGGTAAACCTCCCCTCGTCTGCAGCTATTCGGTCAATGAGAGTATAGCTTTCCTGTTCCCAAGGGGGTGGTTCCTTCGTCACGGCATCAAACTCGTAGTACAACAACGAAAATGTCTCCTTGCAACTCAACGCTGTGCCTGGAAACAAGTTGCAGTCACGCATGGAAAACTGAATCTCAATGTAAATCCTATTCGCTGGTCCACGTTCAATGAACGGTGTCCACAGCCAGTTGTTCACATTGTTATAGGCCACATCGCAAACCACATACGATCTCCAATTTATCCCCTTGTCGAAGTTGGTAAAGCTTTCCTCGATCCACTGCAAAGTATAAAAACATACGGAATTAATTAGACATTCTAGGTGTGGTAATTATGATTATCTTGACAGGAAATGATTTAAACTATGGAAGGAAAAGCTTCTGCTACTCCTGCAACAGCCGGCAATAATGGCTTTAATTTATTGAACAGAGCAAAATGCTTTTTCAAACATCGTTGAGTAAGGGACCTACTCACACAGAATATGCATAACATGTAAACAGCATTAATACTACGATAATAGTGTATAGTCCCAACTGGTGAGATAAAATATGCAATCCACGCAATCCATTATGTCCACCTACTTTCCATACACAGTAATTATTATTTATTAGCAACAAAAGATTATTTAAACTAGTCAAAAACTGAAACTTTCAGGAGAAGATTACTTTTCCACTTATACAATAAAATGCCCAAGTGCAGAAATACTCATCTACCGTATCTTCATTGTGTTTATAAGGGTAAATTAAATAAGTTTCCAATTATTAATCTTAGGCAAGGATGTAAATGATCCGCGTAAATCATTAAGTCACAGTTGTCTTACCCAACCAGTATGTAAACTTATTACACAGTCTACAATCTTTCCTACAACTATCTGTGTGCATAAGTATATAATTGTAGTTTCCAATTCATTTAATCACATTCCTTTATACTTCTTCGCCGTTGAGAGTTGCGCAACTTTAATCATTCGATGACTATTGACTATTGTACATTATGCTAACTAGATAGGTAGGTATATAGATGCTTGTTGAATTAAGGTAGTAGCTGCAATTTGGTTTAATTTTACAAATTAATTTTTTATCTCGTGTTTCATACAGTTGCATCTTCTTTTTGTCAAAGAGACGAGAGAGTCATGTGTATTCCCTTATATAAGTCTCTTTCCTCCTCCTGCTTACGTATTCTTTTGTACTCTATTTGATCTTAAATGCTCTTCTCTTCTTCTATCTGTCTTGGAAATTAAATCTCTTGTGAGTTGCTCCATCCATCGAAGAAAGAGCATTACGAAACAACACACTGAAATAGTCCTTTTGAGACAGAATGATGTGTATAAATAATAAATTAGTTTTGTATTCTAGATAGAAGACACGTAGCCTTTAGCAGGTTTCTGATGTTCCAAGAGATTTTATTTCATCTCTGAATATATTTCAAAAGTATTCCAGCATTTCCTACTCTTCAAAAGTACTTTGAGACTTGTACGAAACGATAGCGTACTTCAGACAGATGCTAACAAGGACTCGAGAACCTAAAACTTACTAGAACTATTGTGTCCCATTATCAACTGATACTTGTTTTGCGAAATTCTGCTTACTTTGTTCCTCTCGTATGCAATTCTTCTTCGTGTAACCCAAGCACGTTTGGCAAACAAAAGTTAGAATAAGAGTTAAACTCTTAGGTATTTCATCCTACATAGACAATTAATCATTCAAATTCATTTAAACTTTCAACACAAAAGGGTTTTGAACCGAGTGAATGTTGACGTAAACAAGAATCGGTAAGAGAAGAGGTCGTTTAATAGCTTAAACTCATAAAGTCCTGAGAATCTTGGTTGTTAACAATATCTCACATATTCAACATTTGGTAATTTGGAAGTGTAGGCAGAAAAAGCCTCCACGTAGTCTGCGGAGAAGTAAAACATTCATTACTTTAAAGTCCTGGACATAAATCACTGTGAGAGTGTAAAGAGAGACGACCACAATCAAATCATCAAAGCTTATCTCTCCAGCAGTTTACTTTCCTACTGACCTCCTCCTCCTCATCATCATAACTTTTGCCTTCCAACTCATCTTCTCACTTCTCTCCTAAAATGTTTATGCACAAAGTTAAAAGTATAATTATCCTTATCAATTGCCACCACCGTGCTTACTTCTCTCGTGTTACTGAAGATTAAGTCTGAGAAAGAAGAGATACATTTAAACTAGAAACTCTTGAATGCAACCTAAAGAAACTTGAAGCCGGTTTGTTTAGCTCACTCAAGAGATACGGACACACACAGAACATTAAAATATTTATAGTTGTAAAGTGTAAAAGGTAAAGTTTCCTCCTACTTTCTTATCTTAAGCACTTCATTCATCACAAGTAAAGTTCACTAGCATCCGATGATCCAACTAATCCTCAGCTCTGTTTTTATCACACTCAAGTTTCTTAAAACTTTTCTCAATTGGCTTATCAGTTCTGATGAACAAACAACACACTTTTCTAGTCTAGAAACAACTTTCCGAGTCACACAAGTCTATAGAGATATGGAATAATTGACCTTTTACCAAGTCAAAGAAGTCTCATTTAATCTTGTGTTTAAGCAGCCGGCAGGAAGATGCATCTCATGTAAGTTTTTAAGTACTCACCAGTATTTATGCACACACACTCTCCCAAGACGAGTGCATTATTCTACTCCCCACGTATGTTACAGTTTTTAATTGATTTGATGATGAGAAAACAGCTTTTGTCGGTGTCGTAAAATTCCCCAGGATGGAATGCCTCACTGCTACTAACTATTCATCAAGTACTTGAACTTGCAAGAAGAGTATTTGAGAAACTCGTTGATTAATGAGGCTGATTGAGATGAAACAGATGCAGTTCATTTTACTCTGAGAGAGTCAATTTGGCAGGCATATTGTCATAACAAGCAGAGCAAGGGAGGAAGGAGTATTAAAACTCTTGTAGAAAACGATGAAGTTGAAGAGTCATAAAAGAGCAATGAAAAACTTACCCCCGGAGTGGGTGCTGAAGGACCGTAAGGATATTGAGTCCAAGCTAAGGACGATTCTTCTGTTGTATCGAGTAGCACAACTGCAAAGAAATAAGACACACGCGTTCAATCATACATTTTCTGTATATTATTCCCTATCCAGGTCAGAATAAGCTTTGTTTAATTGTATATAATTTAATGACATCCATCATTAAAAGGAGCTTGGTGAAACAAAAACAATTAATATTAAATTAGCTTCATAAATGAGTTATAAGTCTTGATCCGTCCTTCCTTCCAAGCCATTTCTCTTCCAAGCCTTTTGTTTCATACCCAAGCGTGTGCTTTCTTTTCCTTTCATTTCCGTCTTTCTTGATGATGATGATAGTTTAGTTAAAGGGCTTTTGCGAACTTTTGCCAAAAAATCATAAATTATGAACCAACTTGGGCAGAACGGGGAAAAGAGCAAAAGTGGCAGGAACAGGTTAGCTCACTCCAACTCTATCAAAAAGTTAGTTTCATCTTTCTCTTCTTTTTGATGGAGGCTTTGAAAGCCACAAAGCATACCCAGAGTAATAATTAAAGACCCCGGAGACCGATTTGGAGACGTCTATATGTCTGCATAATTTATGAAGATATGAAAGGAACGAAGGAGGTCGAGAGACTCATTTCATCCCGATAAGAAGAATCAACTCACCTTGTTCTGCAGCAGCTGCCCGGAGGTAGTGGAGAAAGTGGGTAACGATAAGCAACTGGAGGTACGAGATCCAACATGAACTCATCTTGAGACAAGTTATGATTATGTAATGAACACACACACGAACGATGAGACTTTTTGATGCGATCCACTTTCTTATTTCTTACACCCGAGACCAACCGTGGGTGTGGAATGGGAGGAGTTTACTTCTTGATGGCTGAATATTCTGACCTTCCTCAGATTTACTTTCTCCGGATTATGTCTTCCTTCCGTTCTTTTGCTGCAGTGCAGGTGGGTGACTTTTGGGACTTTATTCTATAGAATATCTCCTTCATCCACTAAAAAGTCCAAGGGGCAACATCATCAAGTGACCAATGCTTCGAGGTGAACTAGAGGGTCGTCGTTTAAGCGGAAACTGTCGCACTTCACTTGGAATAAAATGTTTGTATCTCGCATGGGGAAAGTGATATCCATTCTTCCAACTCTGCAAACTCCTCTAGTAGTAATTTCCCAACCATGATGGATGCACTCGACTGACCTGTAAAAACAAAAAAATATGTTTCAAAACTGATAGCCAATATATAATCCAGTGTTTGAATTGTGTGTCACTGGAGAAGGTATAAGTGATACTCTACTACAGAAGACACTACCTTTAAAAGACACACACGATCAATTGTGTGTGTGTGCAATATTATGACACTCTCGATGAGGTTACAGGTTAAGCACTCATTCATCATTTCATATCCACAATGCAAACAAAGATTTCCTTCCCAAACACTTATTTGCTCATTTTAGTGAGAGACAGTGTTATTTTATTTGACATCCTCTCTCTTCATTCATTCATATCCTTCCTAACTCTGAACCTCCCTACAAACTCCCTTAAACTTCCTATATTTGCCTTCCTCTCGTCCCGTTCCCGACCTTATCTTCCTTTCCAACGGAAATTAATGTTTCCGTTTTCGGCACTCCGCAAATAATAACTAAGGGATTATACAACGTGTCCTCCGCCACTAGAATCAGATATATGTCTCCCTAAACTCTCAATCCCAAAATGTGAATTACAGAGCTTCGACAAACAACCTGAAATTCTCAAGAAATAATATTGGTTTATGGATTAGTATTTAGTATACACAGGATGATGATGAGTCGGTCTTCTACACGACCACAAAATGCTTTACTAATTCAAAATGCAATTTGGTGATTTTGATTGAGCTTTTGTTCTCTCCCTTCCGACTCCTGACAAATTATAATTTCTCGCAAGACCGCAAAGTATTTTACACGCTTTGTCCAGAAGCTTTTGCTTTGATTGAATGCGTAACTCTCTCTACTTTCTCTCCAGGTCGGTGTGGAACAAAGACTATAGTAGTAATGTAAAGAGTTCTATGAAAGTAGACCGGGTGTGCTGCAGGCACCAAAAGGAATATAAGGATTGAACCGCCGTGTTTCTTGTGTAAAACTAAAAACCATCTCGTATTGATGGGGAAATTAATATTCTCAAGGAATGGTCACACAAGAAACACAATATAACCATACATAGTGACTAATAAAGAAGGTGAGCAGGCAAATTCATGCAAATTCATACCCAACTGAAGTACCTTCGATCTACTTAATATCGCACTTTCGAATATTTAGTGAGGGTTGCTCATTCAAAGCCAACTCGTAAATGAGATCCTTCTTTTGACTTGAGCTAATTCAAGTCAAATATGCAAATATGGTAATAATGCGCACTTATCTCAAAAGTCAAGTTTTGATTGATGAGCAATGACACTCAGCCTGAACTTCGAGTCCTCAGCCAAAGAAAGACAAATGAACCATTTCATTTCCTTTGAAGTTCGTGATAGAAATCAAAATGTTCTCTTGATCCTAATTGCCAATAAATAATACGGACTCGCTCGTTCTTTGCATTTCATTCGTATCAATTCTCCATCTGCTCCTCCTGCATGAATACCTCAATCACTCACATCCTAACTTCATTCCTCCAAGTACAAACCACCACACCACCTCACAAAACCATCAACTTTCCGGTAAATCTATCAAAGCAAAAAACCCTGACAGTTAAGAGTCAAACCACAACTTACAAAACTACAAGTTGTCTCGTCAGGTCAGTTGTCATCTTTAGTTGTCAGTCATGTCACTCCAACGACATATTTTACCATTTTACATTAAATGCTTGTTTCACTTTGCTTGCTATGATGTGCTGATGACTCAAACCAGGTTGAAATAACTTAACATGATGAGTGCCAGGGGAAACCATTACACTTTTAGCTTAAGGCACACACCTCACAACCAAAACCCCATTTCCTTTATCCCGTGTGTGTGTGTCACAATTTATCCAGTTCATCATGCATGCATAAATAGCAATCTCAGCCATCATTAAGGAAACCTAAGCAATCAGAATTTCCCGACCACCAATCCCAACCTTAATTGGTGCAAATCTCAAATTAGGAATTCCTCCCCGTACATCTTCTTCTTCGGAGTTCTTCTTTAAACTTTATCTGACTCAGCCTGTTAGTTTTGTGGGGCTCATTTCAATGCGAAATTACCTTAGTTAGTGGAACTACTATTTCCTCCACCACCACCATTGACTTCTTGAAATCTCAACCAGTAACCACTAGTGCTTTAAATCCACTTCAAACTAAACCCACCACCATCACCTTTCATACAAGACTTCTTGGATGAGTGGACTTTGAAAAAAACTTAATCTACCTTTCTTTCGCACCGACAATTTCTTCTAGGAATCAAAAAATATGGGACTGCAGATCACCTTCTTTCCCATCGACCGTTCACATTCCATCCCATCATTTCCATTATTATGAGAGATTTTATGATGCATAATGCCAGTGAGTAACCAAAGGAAGACAATAATGCTCTGGCACTGTATTCATTCATGCGTGTAATGATCAGTGTCATTATTCTCTTGAACAACCAGAGACAGACTCAATCTGCATATTGTCCCTATTTGCATTACATTACCTCTCTGAGGAAAAAATTCCTTTTGAAGTTAAGGTTTTGGAGTTTAGTGCTTTGAAACAACCACTTCTCTTTCCCTATTGTACACTACAGAATCCACAGATATACACAGAACCATCATCATCATCACCAGAGAGAGAGAGATGGAAATACAGAAAAAAGACTCAAAAAGTGACATTAGCAGACTCACTAGAAAAGTACCTTCATTCACTTCATTCCATTTCAGTCAGATCGGTTTTTGACGTGGCTTGAGTTTAAATTGTTTCACAAAGTGGAGAATCCATTTAGTCATTTAGACTTTTGAATGCACCTAAAGAGGTGACACTCTACTCGCACTGGAGAAACACACTTTTTCCTTTAAGAGAACTACTTACTCCTATTGATGATGGCAGCTCAGATAAAATCTCTCATCATTATCTTCATCTCTTCGTGCATTTTCCACCAAGAAGTAATAATAATAAGCCACTTCCACCACTGCCACAACCATTACTTCACGAGATCCACTTCTTTTATTATGCTAACAAATACACACACACATTTTTGCTCCCGTAAATTACACTCAAGTCAGCAGTGTCACCACTACACACAATTTATATTAAGTGTGAGTCAACTGAATCACTCTTTCAAATCAGATGGTATTAAATCCTTTATCGTCATCAACAAGTTCTTTTTCCACTTCTCCAAGTGTACGAATGATCTATGAAGATATTCATGTACAAAAAATATATTTGTTGTGTCCCCTTCACCAATGCTGCTTATTCTACTGAGGGACTCAGGTGACCGGATTCACTTCACAAAAATAGTCATTTAAATTGCCCAACTGTTTAGGACAATTTTGATGAAGGAGATAAGACACTGTGGAGAATGGGATGAGAGACCCTTTTATGTCTTCTCATCTACAGAGATCGTATGTTCTTCAAGAATGACAATACAAGCGAGATTTTTAGTCTTTGGGAACAATCAAGGTCTCCACCCTTTCACATCGAGAGACGAACTCAATTCAATAATAATGATATTTCGACAACATTCTCCTTATCTTGGTTGCAGCCCCCACTGGTTCGCCCTAATGATGCCCCTTACACTTTACACACAGTGAGAGAGAGGGTGACGGTCACCCCAACCAGTGCTAAGTATTTTATGCAGGCAGGGCAAAATTGGATTCGAATTATCTCCGGAGAAAGACTCCTCCACTGACTGAGTCGACGACAAGAATAAAACCAACAAGAGTCGGTGTGTAGGGAGGAAGATGATTTCCATTGAGGAGTGAGCATTTCCACCCTTCACCTCTTAAATCATCTTCTTTAAGATTCTTTTGCTGATCTTGAACAAATCGGTCTTTTGGACATTTTTGATGGGGGCACAGGAAGTGTATAGAGAGATATGGTGAGGTAGGAGACACACACACATACACAATCAGGACTTCCAACTATTCCAACACCACCAGTCTTTGTACTTCTCCCTTAAGATGACTTAGAGAGGAAGGAGGAAGGGAGTATTGTGTAATTGACTTTACTTCGTGCATGGAGATTGGTCAAAGGAATAGAAAAGACCGAAAGTACCAATTTGAGGAATTTCTTCCCTTCCTCGACTATACTTTTATACTACTTGTTCTATTCCACCAACTTCCAATTCCTCCAACCGCATTATACGCAGAGAGTCTCTAAAGGTACGAGCTATAAGTCAGCATTACACGAGAGTTAGTTAGAGGATAGGCGAGAGGAAGAATGAGAGGAGTTGTTACTTCTCACAAGAAGTGAGATGGAAGATTTTTCAATAGTATAAAGTAATCATTCTACAGGGAGTTGGAGAACAAGTTGTCCCTATATAAGAGATGAAGGTATTATTGAGTAGTATACCTTCTTTTGTGTTGCAAGAAAGTACAACAATTGTAAGTTTACTTTGGTAGATCCTTCCTCAAGGAGATTTCTCCCTCTTCGCCTTCTCTGTAATTTCTTCCCTTCATCCCAAACGTGTTCTTCTCTCCATCCATTCCTCCCTCAAAAACTAGTTAAACTTATACACACACACTGGCTAGCCTTCTTATTCTCGTAGCAGCAGCTTCTCGACGATGGTAAAAAGGACCCTCATTTTCATCTAATCTTAACTGAGCAGCAGCAGGGAGCTTCTAGATATGCTCCTTTAAACTATTAGGCTTTTACTAGACGTCACATGCACCATATAATGCACATGTTAACTCAAAGGTACACTGCCAAGAAGGTAACACCGACACCCGTATGTTAGTTTATGTCTGTCCAAACTAAACGTGTATCTATTCTAAAGAGTGAAACTTTGTGTCTAAATAAGTCTCTTAAATAAAAGAAGACGAGGAAACAAGTGGGATATAAATGCATAGAGATGCTCTTGCTCTTCTTGATGGAAATGAGATGAGCTAGTGTAGAGAGTCTCTGAGAAATAAACGAACACGGGACGAGACTTCTTTCTTAGGGACTCTTCTTTACGTGCTCCATTCTTCCAGTAGAAATGTTTTAAGGTTCTCTCTGTCTTGTTGTTCCCTATAGTCAAAAGGAAAAATGTACTAAATGCTCTTCTTGTGTGTTAAAAGAAGAAGGAGGAATGACGAAGTGTAACTGCTAACTGTTACAGTACGAAAGTGCTAATCCGTTTAAAGGGATTTACTCTTTGAGCTTGTTTAATTGTCCTCATGACTCTCATTACTTAGCCCTCAGATGAAAACAACTACAAATCTTGGAAGACGAGAGAGAGTAAAACCCAAAACTACTCAGACAATCACTATGTAACACAAACAAAGGAGGAACAAGAGGAACATAAAAAATAAAAAAAGTTCTACACAACCATAATAATGTGGATGTTGTAACTTGTCTAATGCAATCTGCAATCTTACCCAAACCACACAAGAAAATGGGAAAAAAGACAATGAGATTTTATGGAAATACAAAAAAAGAAAGGACAATTTAGTATCTCATTTCAATCTGAGGGCGTAGGAAGGAAGGAATAAGGACCGAGAAATTGAGAACCAGAAGTCGCATACACACGTACAACAAACACACACATCTTTGGAAGTAAAAAATCACCCGAAACATTCCATAAAGTCCAATATTATCAATCTGGTCTTCTCACTGTACTATTCTCCCAATTTCCCGTCTGACTCGAGTTTTTTCAACAATTGGAATCAATTTGAACGGAAATGATTCCATTTCTTGTGGTAAGTTTGCCGAGAGATGAGATGAAGCTTTTAAAGTAAAAAAGTAAAAAAGTCTGCCTGCCTGCAACATGTGTGAGGCTTCTACTTCTACTTTCGGCGTGTATCACCAGAACTCACGTATTTACTTCCAATTTCTCAACAAACCTTCATCATCATTCTCATCATCTTGTGTTATTTTGTAATGGTTGAGGTTGGTGGTGGTGCGTGAGAAGTGGAAGTAGATTGGATTTTGGAAGGAAAAGAGATAGAAGAAGATTGTGTCTGAGAGAACACACTCCAAGCGAGAGCATACATTCCATACCCTTGAGGGAAACGTGACGGAGAGAGAGAAGCTTTTGTGTCCGGGGACAGTCAGTAGTAGTCAGTAGCTCCTCTTCTCTTCTACAACCGACTAGATTATCATGACTCTGGCAAATTTGGAAGAATTTATTATTATAAATCCATCCGGGCTTAATAAATGTCAAAATGTAAGAATAATGGATCATGTTCCCAATCCAAGGAGAACGCCACCGTGTGTACTGAATACACACACATGTATACTCACGCACCTTATTCTTACTCCAAAAGTCTTCTTATAGGAAATCATGTGCAATGGAAATCTCTTCTTGGTTCTTTCTATTTAGTAGGAGAAATGTGTAACGAGTCAAAAGGAATATACAGAGAGGAAGACCAAGGGCAGGGGTGGCTTATATAATTTAACAAGGAGGAACTACTCAGAGAGGAAGGTGGTTGAGTAACAAGCATCTCTTTTTATACTGATAAAAGCCTGTAAAAGACCCGAGGTGGAAGGGAGGACTGCTCCTGACTTTACTTAGCTGACTTCAAAGTGTAATAAATTTTAGGGTGTTCATTCACAAAGATGGGAGAAATAATAAGGAAATATGCGAGGAAAATGTGTTGCTTTGCCAGTTGTGGTGGCAAAGGAAGGGGGAGGAAGAAGAAGTGTAATTTCATCTGCGCTAATGTGACACATTCCTCTCATCTGTTGTTGTTAACTAAATAGTAGCCACTTTGACCACCACTATTAACATCACCTCCACTATATGGATGGGTAACATTATAACACGTTGGTAATGGACCTTCTAACTTGTCATTGTTACTGGGAAGAAGAAGAAATGACTGGATATATAGAGGGAAAGGTGACATGTTCACTAATACGAGGGAGGGGATGAAACTGACACTCTCTGACTCTAACAGCCGCCCACTATTTAGGAAGATTGAATTTGGTCTCTCAGTTTAAATCCACAAAGGAAGGAGACCTTCTGCCCTTATGCACCCATACATTCTAAGGAATATTATTGTTCGATGGATGGAAGTATGAAAGAGAACGTGGGCCTTCAACCTACAAATGGATTTGTAGAATTTGTACTTGCTGGACAACACAATAGGCTCAGGTGACTGGAAGTAAATGACTTATCCAGAAGACTGCTTGAAGAATGATGTGGATGTGACCTTGCCATTGCCGGTTTTATCAAACGTCTCTTCAGGTTCCGGAAACCATTTATAAAGCCATGATGATCCTATTACACAATAAAAATCCCTGCCTACATCCTTCTTTCGCACACATAAACGAAGGGAAGAAGGTTTGATGCCTGGGATGTTTCTTCCTGATATCATTCTCGTGATCCCATATAGTCCACAAAAGTCTGTACTGGTACTACACAACTAGTGGTGGTGGGTTCCATTGGTATGTGAATCCACCATGAATGCATGTTCATACCAAAGTAATCATAATGGAGAATGAAAATGCGTTTATTTTAGGAGGTTATGGATTCAAAGATTGGAATTCTTTACACTCCACTAGCAAGGACCATGAAATGCTAAAAGAAGACCAACTTCAAAGGAAAATTCACTGAGATACGAGTCTTTTTTGTGGACGTGTGTAAAGAAATAATAAATCGTTTCTTTTCTTCTTCTTTGTATTATAAATGTACGTGTATATGTGTCTAGTACACATCCCGAGATTGTATGTGTGTGTCGTATTGCTTTCAGACTTTAGTGTGGATCCCATAATGGATGTAAATTGATCCCATTACATAATAATGATGAATTTGTTTGAAGAAACTTCAGCTGCTTCAATGCAATCATAAAGAAATGGATTGGCTCTATGTGATACGATGCAATATAATGCAATAATGTTGAAAAAGAAAGAAAGATCAATTTTCAAGGGTCGATTGCTCCATTCGAATGAATGAGATCTCATATATTCAACACTGTTTTGGGGGTTTTGTTCCTTCGAATAAATTTTTAGCTTGAGCTCCTCAAGAAATGGTTTAGCGTGTTGAAGCATAAAATATTCGAAATAAAATTGATTTCTTTGTGTATAAATTGAATAGCAAACATCCTTCAATGGTTAGCACATATAAATACAACAACCATTTTTACAAAATTGAAAGTAGGTTTGATCAGTTTTACGATATCTTTGCTTGGTTGTTCGTTCGTGACACTCAAGTTATCTCACCGTGTGCACGTAAGACAATGGAGCATTCATCATTACCCAAGTTTTAGAATATTTTTATGTCTTCTATTCTACCCTTTTATTTAAGAAATAATAACTGTCATGTTTGAAACTCACTGTTGCGTAAAAATAGTAATCCATATTGGTGAAGAAACCATAGGTTTTTGTTCTGCAATTTCTCCCGAGAGTTTCCCATCATCCCATTTTATTTCTTAGTTTTTGTGTCTCTAACGTTCGATGAAATTCACGACAGTAAAAAGGTATTAAGATGAATAGCTCTTAATACAGTAAGAGTTTGATATACTCCTTTATGGCCATTCCTAACGTTCCCAACCTCCTAAGGGCTTAAATGAGAGAGTTGGTTTCACACACACGGACAGAACATTTTTATGTGGCAACATTATCGTTTAAAACTGTTGCTGGAATGTTCGGATTTCCTGTCATTTTTCGATTTTTCTGTTCCCATTCCACCCTCCACCGCGTTCTGTATCCTTTGTATGTGAAAAAGCAATAAATATTACTTGAAATGAAATCATTTCTCGTGGTAAAGTAAATTGGACACACAACGGTTATTGCGGACGATGAGATGATGATGACGAGTAAAGGAAGAGATTAGCTTAGCTCACAAGTAGTCCGAAATATTAGCAAATGTAACGCATTACTGATGCTCAGGGACTTTGAGAAATTTCATACCGACATGCTAATAGAGGCTCTTCACCTAAATGACAGTAATCAGTCCGCTGTTCTAAAATCAATTTAGTAAATTGTAGTCCCCATCTCATTAGTTATTGCCTCGATCCTCTATTTGCTTTTGTGAATAGTTGGCCTCATCAGAGTCACTACACACACTCCCAGTTTCGCCGATTTTTAATGAAATTCCCTCTAAAGCCCGGAGCTCCTGTCTCTTTACGGTCAACAGTTGAGTTCTGACAGAATAAAAAATTTCTCTGGTCAAATTCTCTTTACCACAAATAAAGTAGGACGATCGATAACATATTTTAAGTACTTTTCCTCCGTTTATGACCACAGTAAAACTACTTTTCAAGACAGGATGACTGTATCCCACCCAACCTGGTTAAAAACCTATTTAAACTCTAAAGAATGGTTTCATTACCTTAATATCTTCTCGGCAAAAGAATGTCAATTTTTCATGCGTGTGAATTTCCACAAGCTGCTGCAAAAAAGACTCCTTCTTCCATCGTTGGCGAATTATAACTCACACTCCAAAGACGGTTTGATGCAAAATTCCGATACGGATAACAAGATGACTCATTCGTTGAAATGCAGATCAGGGATTTTACTTTTTAATGATCATCTCGTTAGATGAGTAATACGGCTCTCCGCGTGCTGACAGCGTAAATAATTAGGAATAGCAGGAAAGATTTTGTTCCAAGAGCTTTGCAAAATCACACACAGAATTGCAAAGTGTCATGACTGTTCATTCCAAGTCTCTGGTTTCTTAATCATCTGCTACTGGAGTTGCATTCAAAGACCAAAGACTTTGTAACAATAATTTACGACCTCACCGAAACAACATTGAATTTGTTGTAGATTCCTTAGTATTCTATTCACTGTATATTTAAGTTCATAATTGTTTATTCCACGCCTGAGTGAGTCTTCTATCGATCCTCTACATGATTATCATGTGCTTTCACTCGTTAATTTCATCACGACGAATGACTAATTTGTCTCAAATTAAAAACTAATCAACTCCCAACAATGAACACGTTGGATATCATACAATATATAATTCCTACTCAAATATTCTTGACATACAAAACTAACAAACACTCACATTACTCGTATCCACACCTCTTTCTACTTCTCCAAGCAATTAACTATCTAGTAGTCCTTAGTAGTTAATATCTTGGCAGTGGTCTTCCTTCACATCAACTCAAGTTGTATATAATTCACAAGACAAGTGTGTGTGTTGTGTGTGTGTGTGTCTAGACTTAAGTTGAGCCTACTATACTGATGTTCAGCTATCATAATATCTCATATCAGCATACACACATGCATGTACATATATTTTGATTACACACGCCTGCAGGAATAAAAAAGATGAACTATTATGTCATCATAGATTGCAGTCAAGTTACTTGTTACATTAGCTGACTTCACAATTCAATCCCTGAGAACAAGCTACATATAAGGTTACACCACAACCAGATATAATTATTGCACACACTCGGAGTAATTACTTTCCCTGAAGAGTTGTTCGAGTAATGTTCTGCTAAAAAGTTCCCATCGTACGACACAACCACACGTACAACTTACATTTTACGTGAATCTCCTCACTAAACCTCTATCTCTCCTTTTCTTTTACTAATACACAGTCTATTGAGTATTACATACACAACTTCAACCACACAACCAGAATTTCAATTGCATCTCACAATCCAATAACTCCAAAGGGTTTAAAATTTCATGAGAGAGTGTTTGAACAGATTTAAGGGTATTTTTATTTATTGGCTTAGAAGAACAAGAAGAACACAGAGAGACTTGTTTCGACAATTGTAAAAATTCTTCTTTTACTGCTTCTCTCTATACTTTTTCAGGTTTTAGAGGATGAGAAGGTTGATGATGAAAGTGGATGAGGAATTGGAATTAATACTCCACACACACATACGAATATACAACTTGTATATATGTTCACTTTACTCCATCATTGCTTCCGTCAATCTTAATAGAGTCAGCGAGTACAGAGCTGTCATGTCATACTTATGCAAATCTTCGGATCTTTTCCCAGTGTTTGTCAACATGTATATTATACTACATGCAAAGAGAATACCACCACCACACAGTCTTGATGGAACGGTTGTATATAGGAGGTACACACAAGTAATAATAAGTAATGGATCCACCAATTTTTTATATGGAAGGAGGTGGTGGTGCAACTGCAGTTAAATTGTTTGTACTACAACACAAGAGGTTAGAGGTGGATGATAAATTAGTGATAAATAATAATATTATTCTTCTTCAAGAAGGAGGCAGAGGGAGCAAGACTTTGAAAGTTTTTTTATTTCTTTTTACTACAACACACACAAACACATATGAGAGAGACTCGAAGTATAAAATGTTATTACGGCTCTCTCTCTTGTTGGTCTCTTCGACGGATGGATGATGTGCCTTCGAGGTCCACCAAACCAAGTAGAAAGAACAACTGAGCTGGGACAGAGTTGAGAAACTGAATTCATACAACATGACAGAGAGAAGGAGTAGAAGGACGATAGTGTTGCCTTTTTCTATACCATCATCATCATCATCATTAGGTTTAGTTTAGGCAGAGAGAGAGAAGGCAGAGAAGGATAAGTTTTGTAGGAGAGAGTTTCGGTCGGTGGCAGAAGAGTAAGCAGTGGTTATGTACATGAGGACTTGTTATAGTAGAACTTGGAGAACTGTAGAAAGATGTTTAGTAGTAAGGGGGACACACACTCTGTAGAAGAGTCCTGTGGTACCCATCATAGTCCGTTGTTGAGAAGGTATATGTATACAGCAGAAACAGCAGCAGTGATCCGTCCGGGCTGGTTGGTTCTTCACCGAAATCCTCCGAAGAGAAAGAAGGGGGTGTCAATGTTCAGGTGGTTGTTAGTTCTTCGTGAGTCTCTAGTGGAAGGAAACCAAAGCTGGCAAAGTTACTGCCACCAACACTCTATCCATACCCCAATACCACTAGTACCTCTACTTCCATTCTTCTATCTAGAATTCTAGAGCAATTATTAATCCTTCTTGTGCAGTGGTAAAGCAACTTGCTCTGCCACTTCCCACCACCAACGATATGCTTCTCATACCGCATATAGTCATCTCTCCGGTTCTCTGAAGCTACATCTTCGAGAGATTGCTTGGAAAGTATAGAGGTTACACTGTGGCACTGTGGTTGTTACGTAGGGATGGATAAACTCCAGAGAGAACGGAGATGATATTATGAATACGAATAAATGTATGCATTGGGTTCATCTGGTGGAAAGTTGGTAGTAGAAGTGGTGGAAGAGTAAGTTGCTCTATAAAGAGTTGGATAAAGCGAGTAGTAGTAAGAAGGGTGGCAAGGCAGACACCAGTGCTACTGCTGATGCTCCTATGATTGTGGCTTCCACACTTCTGGAAGAGGATAATCAAAATTCCTCGATCCCTTCCTCTCTATCCGATGACTTTTCCATTCTTTGAGAGTAAGCAAAAGCAAAGGAGAGGAAGGGAGAGATCGAAAGGAGAGAGCTTTTTACATCTCAGATCCAATCGAGTCTGAAGCCTGAGCCGAGTAAAGTGAATCTCGTCGGGATGATGAGCCAGGATGGAATATGGAGCACTCCAGAAGAAGAGCTTCTCTCTCTCTCATGTCTATTTGAGGATTATGTCTTCTCGAAGTATGGATGACTCTGACAGTTTCCTATCAAAACATACAACCACCTTACAACACCACTCTGACTTAAATCAGTCTTCTTTCTTCTTCTTATATCTGTCTCATTTCATTTATCCTCTTCCCCCATCACATACACCGACAACAGAGGGTCTTTCTACCCATCCGTCCTCTTACATCGTCCTTACGTGATGATGATGATGACATGACATGACTCTCTCTCTCTCCCTACCCAACCAAGAAGATCTTCTAAGAAGTCGACTTAATACAACTCTCCTGTTGATCCAGTCCAGATAGAAAAACAAATAGAAGATGAACCTCTGCTTACTACGTCCAAACACTAAAGAAGAGTCACGACAAACTATCCTGTGTGTGTATGCGGCGTGGTCTCTGTCACATCCACACTATTCCACACCGTCTTGGAAGAAAGTCGATCAATTCTTCAAAGCCAGAGAGTCCAGGGGTTTCTTTGTTTTTCTTTCGGGTCTCGCTTTTTCTCTTGTTTTGATCTAGTTAGTTAGTTCAGTAGCTTAGTAGTTAGCAATCATTGGTACGGTTTTGTCAACATTTCCAATAAATACATGGACGGAACAAATAATACCCCTTGTGGGATTAGCAGCGATAGAATAAAGAGAAAGGCAACACAACTCGGGTGGAAGGGTAAAGAGACGAGGAGATGATTTTATCGGATGCAGAGGTGGCACATTCGAGAAAGACAAAGCTACCCGGATGGATAAATTGGTGAAGCTGGAAATCTCATCAAACCACCGTTTAGGGCTCAGACCGGAGAAAGAAGCTTATTTATGACGAACACGCGAGTTATGCGACTGGAAAGTGGAAATCCTATCTCCTGAAAGCCGTCATCGTACACACACGTTCATCTCCTTCAACCAACACAAATTCATATACAGACACAACTTGCTGCCTTCATCTCCAAATTTGTCTCATCCAGCATGGCTTAATTTATTCCATACTTTGAACCAACACACATACTTTGTTCTTCTCTCATTTGAATTTTGATCAAATATTAGTTGTCTTTGATGGTGTACCAAAATAACTGTCTGCCTCACTGCAGAATCCACAAGAAGATATTAAATGAAACAACTCAAAACTACACAAGACTACAAGCATTACTACAATGACAGCCTCAAGCAAACCTTATGAATTATATCTCTAGTATTTCTAGTCTCCACCAACTCTCCCTAATCGTAGCTAACTACAAAGGAATAGTCATTTGAAAAATACAAAATTGAGTGCGACACACAACACAAGGCAGAGTTACGTACAGTCACATCACAAGATCCATACTATTCCATTGACTATAATATAAGCTGGATTCTCACGGTGCTTGACTACAAACTACCCACCAGAATTCACAGACTCTCGAAGTCTCGACCTCCACCAAATGCCATCACATCCTTAGACCTCAACCAAAAGACTAGAGAACTGGAGAAAGTTCCCACACTACAAAAGAAATTACCATTTTAAATGACAAAATTCATTCCAATTCATTCATCCATGAGTCACACTAAAATATGGAATTTATTATATTGTTCTCTGTCCAATCTTTCTTTCCACGGTTAAAACACACACAGAGACTCACATACACACTCATACACACACAGTTAACAGTGAAAAGAGAGATAGAGTCAGTAGAGTAAAAGCAAATAAAACTTTCACTCGATTGCTCATTCAGTTTGATTGAATCCAAGTATAAATCCGATATAGAGTAACACTCTCTGATTGAGAGAAAGTCCCTTCGTAGTCGACGAGATCTCTTCAGTCGCACTCTCCCCATTATATTACAGTTCAGTAAACCACACCCTTCTCCCTCATCTCCTTCTTTTAATAGAAAAAATACTTCGTAGAGTCAAGTACTACTATACACACGTTCCTCCTGGAACTCAAACCTACCTACAACCTACAAAGTCTCTCTTATCTCTAATACACTCCCGATATACGATATCTATCTGAGGTCTACGTTAAACCTAAATTATGGCTTTCATTCACCACACTCACTCACATTTATTTCATCAGACTCCACTTAAACTAAGAATTAAGAACTTCCGGTACTTCTTTCATGATGATGATGGCTTCCTGTCCCTGCCACCACCACCACCATCATCACCGTAGTTCACCGTAGTTCACCAAGAAATTTCCTAGAAAGATTTCTCCTATACTATCGATTGATTCTCCACACACTTTACCAGAGAAAAATGACTTTCCATTCCATTCCTTCTAACTCTGCCATTTCCACCTTCAACTGATTTCTTCACAATTCCCATGAATAGAAAGTAATTAGTTCGATTGCTTTGCTCCTCACCGCTCACTAAATTACAAAACTCTACTTTCCCAAATAGTAAACTTAATCACCTACCTCCCTGTTTCTCTACTTTCACTTCAGACACACAAGAATGAACCTGTCATTACTTTCACTCTATAACCTTTACAGATATACATGCCCTTGTTTACACAAGTCACTTGTCACATCCAAAAAAAGTACATTTCTCCACATACACTATTCCCAAGAATAAAAACAAATGCATACCCAAACCCATATTACCCATTTACATGAATTTTACACGCCCCTTGTGAAAGTTTTTACAATCCTTTGTACAAGTCTCTTGTCACACGTCGTCTATGATTTCTTACTTCCCACATCCCTTGGGTCCGATTCATGCTTTACTTTTTGCAAAACTTTTTGTTTTCAACTCAAACAACTTTCTCACACAGATTCTCCTTTCAAGAATCTCTGGAGAAACGGTGCTTAAGTCAGAAAGTGAATGTGCACCGAGTGAAAGTCCAGGAGAGAAAGCCATTCCATCTCGAGAGAAAAGCGAGACTTGTTTTACTACACCGGCCCACGTTTGTAAACGGCGCGAAACTTGCGATTATTCAAACGCAGTATTTTCACTCTACGCTTGTGTGTTGTGTCTAAACTCGAGTCTGTATTTATTTTTAAACAAACTGTGCAAATCTACTTAATTAACTGGGAATTTAGTGCTTAAGTGGTGTGTGAATTAAGGGGAGGGTGTTTCTGTCCTGTGTTTAGTTTCGGACTTTCGCTTTTAAGTGCCTATTGGATTTACTCAAGTATTGTGGACCACCCCACCTTCTGTATATTATTAAGTGTGAAATCTTCTGAGGTGCCATTTTGCAAATTGAGATTCCAGTGGGTAGTTTTATCTGGACTTATCATCGTTGATTTAACCAGAAGGGTTTTTGGTGGCGCCGGTATTACAAGTTAACTGTCTTCCTGGTCATTAACTCTGATGTGCAATATTAAGGGTAATAAATCAGTACGAAACACTTTCAGCTCAAAAAGACACACTTGAAGGAGCCTTTCAATTTTTGAAGAGATTCTGACTTTGTGATATCACTGGAAAGTTATTCAAGTATTTGGTTGGGAAAAGATGGATGAGTCTTCGTTTAGTGAAGCGTTGATGGACGTGAAGAAGATGCTTTGGGGACAGCAAGTGAATGAGGAGCTGTTTCACCGGTGGTCGCAAGGTATCTTTACTGTTTACATTATTGCCTGTAATCTGTAGTCTGTGGTTAGTTAACATAACATGTGTGGGATTTTTAGGATTCCAATTCAGTCCCGATGAACCAACAGCCCTGGTGCAAAGGGAAGGAGGTCCCTGTGCTGTAATTGCTCCTGTTCAAGCGTTCCTGTTACGAGCTTTGTTGATAGATAAAGAATTAAGAAAAGAAAATGCTTGGCGTCATGTACGATAAATTTTTTAAGTGATTATGAGAGTCAGTCAGAGCGGTGAGTCTGATAGTTTTATTTACACACCTTTGCAGATGACATCGGATAAAGTTGACCATTTTCTTGTGGAAGCATTGACCGAAATATTGAGGCAAGTTTTCACTGCTGACGATGCATCAGAAAGTAGTGACACACCGTCTACCTCCTTGAAGCTGAAGGCAATCCAAGATCAAAAGCAAGAAGACAGTAAGAATGAGGAAGGAGAAAGTATGAGTACGGAACCTAGCGAACCACCTCCACCAAGCCAACCCCTTCCTGATGCCCCAACGTCTTACTGTATTGTATTTCTCAATCAACCTTTGTCAAGAAGAATATCTTGTGAAAGTGAGCTTGAGCCTGCTACTAGTGCGATTAATGGACCACAAACTTCTCCCAATGTCGCAGCTGATAGAAGAATCGTGAGAACCGAAGAAGAACTTTTTCATAGGAACCTGAGGTTACTGAAAGTAGAAAATATCAATCAAGTTGAACATGTGCTGAGGGAGAAACTAGATACTTTTAAAGGCTATTATGGAATTCTCCAGTTCCTGTATTCCGTAATACTAACCAAGGTATTCAAACATTAAAGTGTCACAAATATTAATATATATAAACTGGACAGTTTAGTATATTTAATCAATTTTTGGCTTTTTCACAGGGAGTTTCGCGATTGAGCAATGAAGTGTCAGAAGCATCTGAATTGATAGACCCTGTTTATGGTCATGGTGGACAGAGCTTGATTAACTTGTTTATATCTGGTAAAGGTGTAAGCTATGTGTGGGATAACGATAAGGACCTTGGAGGCTTACGTAAGGACATAAATCAGCTTACTGCCACTGCTGACATAACACATTTCTAAGTGTGATAATTGTTCATTGATTTCAGAATTGAAGGGTATATCCAAACAGTGTGAAGTTGGGTTTCTCACTTTGCTGGAAAGATTACGATATTGTGAAGTAGGAACATATTTGAAGAATCCGAAATTCCCTGTGTGGCTGTTAGGAAGTGAAACTCATTTAACTGGTAAATAAACTAGACTGATGTGATAGCTCTAATTTAAGTTGGCTAGTATTCTACGATTTACATACAATTTCATTATTTTTTATTTCAGTGTTATTTTCCTATGAAATGGAACTAGTTAGACCAGAAAGTGCTGGAGAAATAGCTCGTCGTGTCTTCCAATCCTACGACCCTGATGGAAATAATTTCATTCAGGCAGTTCTTCTTGAAGATGTTATGAGAAGTCTTGGTCTCTTCGCTGACACAGAATAGTATGTTGTGATGAATATACCAAGATAGGACTAAATCTCTAGATAGGTCTACAATCTTAATATTCTTGTAGTGTGGACATTATGAAGAAAAAACTGGACCCCGAAACGTTGGGAATAGTTCTTCTAAATGATTTTATGGACGAGTTCTATCCCAACGAAAGGTACGGTGGCCCAGACACCTTCACTCTATACCACTACAACGGATTATCCCGTTCATCTAGTACGAGGAAAGTCGTGTAAGTTGTTGGAATTCACTTTAAAATGGTAGTAGCTCAAACATAAATTAACTTTCTAAAACTTGACCAAACAGATATAACGAAGGAAATGCAATCATTCTTGAGTCAGATGTAAGATGTCTTTCTGATGAGAACATGCTGCTAACCTGTCTTCAAACTAAATGGCCAAATATAGATGTTCAGTGGATAGGTGGAATAACGCCATCAATTAACTGACATTCATCCCCGCAATCGTATTTTAACAAGTCAACATCATAGACATTATCAATAGCATTATCGACTACTCTGCGATAAATATCAACTTGCACGGATACGAAACATCCTTCAACAATAACCAAATAAAGACACTAACATATGCTTTGGAATTAATCTATTTACACCAAATTAAACAGTACCAGAATCTTCCAATGTTTGACTACAACTACATAATTCCAATGATGAATGGCGTGTCCGTCTACTACAAAATTGTAAAAAAATTCTCATTTACTTTTACTTTTATCAGAGCCCGGTTTCAAAATACAAAAATATTATGTTTGTCATTATCGTTAGATTGTGTTTAAAGAATTTACATGTTTGTTTTATAAGTATCGACTATACTTAATACCTGAAGTGTTATAATTTAATCTATGCACAACACGCTCTTATGTCTTCATCAACCGAATATCTCAGAATGCCGAGTAGTGGAATTAAATACTGAACGAAAACTCAATGCTGAATAAAAGATCATTTGTATTTTGAGTCAAATATTTAAAATGGTTGAAATGGCTGCATTGGAATAATAATCCTGCTTGCATATCCCTTCAATGGGTTTCCATGTCACTGGTAGGTTCAGGAATCGCCGGCTGCAAATGCTTTTGGTTCGGCGTGATCTTTGCAGCTTCGAGTTTCATCCATCTATGCAACCTTGTAGTTTTACATAACTCAATATCTTTACTGTTGAAATGCCGAAGAAAGGTAGAGGCAAAGGCAAAGGCAAAGCGAGCAGAGACTCCTCCAGTGACGATGATTCTCCAGCCAGGAAGCGTTCCACTAAAACTCCTGAAGTTCCACCTGCAAAAGATATTCAAATGATTTTGCAGCCACCTCTAACTTCAAATGTCGATGCTAACCAATACAAAATGTTAATTTTGTCAAATGGGATCAGAGTACTCTTGATTTCCGAGGACTCATCTAGTAGACTTCCTTCTTGGTGCCACAGACCCTCTCATGGTAAAAAAGAAGCAAGCAACTAATATTATTATTATTAGCAATAATGTTTATGAAATGAAATGCTTGCAGTGCTTGGGCTGAAAACTTTCGATGCAGAGAAGCAATCGCTTATGCTGATGGAAAAGCCTTTTCTATCGATGTTCGCCACAGACGCTTGGGGAACTGCTCCAATTCCCAGTACCATGTCTGGAAATGACATCCTAGGATGCGGTACTGATCATGTCCCATTCGATATTCCAATTGATGAGCAGAAGAAAAAAACAAAAGGCAAAGGGCCGAAGAACAGCAGACCAGAAATGAGTTTCGTTGCCCTTACAGTAAATGTAGGCGGAGCTGATGACCCCCCGACTCACTGCGGACTCGCTCATTTCCTGGAACACATGGTACACCTGGGCTCAGAAGCGTACCCTGATGAAGATGCCTATTTTAGATGGATGCTGGAACATGGACAATCCGTGAATGCCTTCACACAAAGCAATACGACCAGCTATCATTTCGGATGCTTCGATTCTGCTCTGGAAACTTCCATCGACTTGTTCTCCTCCATGCTTGCTGAACCTCTTCTTCTTGAGTCAACGGTGGAGAGGGAGGTTGAGTCTGTAGACAATGGTGAGTCTGTAAATCTACCCAATTCCATTAAAAAAAATTAATGTTGTATGATAACATTTTTAAGAGTATCTGCTGAAAGAACATCATCCCGTGTGGATGTGGATGCAGATTTTGGCCAGTTCTGCTAAAGAAAACCACCCATTAAACTCATTCTTCTGTGGAAATCTCAAGAGTTTAAAGAAAGGGAAGAAGGATGTAAAGGACCTTACAAAGCAACTGAAAGCGTTCCATCAAAAACACTACGTTGGATCAGGGATGACTTTGACAATTCAGGTAATAAGTCGGATGAGAAAATGGAAAAGGATTTCACTAATAATTATTTTGTGTACTATAATAGAGTACATTGTCACTGGATGAATTGGAGACCCTGGTCACATCTGCTTCATTCGACAAGATTCCCAAGGGAAATGGAAACATCAGGCGTGACACTGTTGTAGAGAAACACCTTCTTGATCCCTTCAACACACCTGCCTTTAACAGGTTCAACTTCATCCCAAACAAACATAATTTGAATTTGATGTGGATGGCTTGGCCTCTTCCTCCTGACGCTTGGAGAGACTTCCAAAACAAACCATTGGA
>JAQGAB010000405.1:0-28336 GCA_034696565.1 Isotomurus graminis | reverse complement strand
GTATGAATCGGATGAACAATGTGATAATGTGAAGTGCAAACCGGTCATCAGCTGCTGAAAATTATAAGGATTTCATACAAGATGCTAACCGATGACTTTCAACAAAGTGAGGCAACACTGCTGACTATCAGCATCACCTTAGAAAACTGCAACTTCTTAACTAATCTTGAAGATGTCTCAAGCCTCAACTTTTACCAAATCATTCCTCAGTAAATTGAAACTGAAAGGACGATCCTCGATTCCTGTGGAATTAATATTCACTTTCTCATTTTGATCATTTTGTTTTTCAAAATAAATCACACACATTAAACCAAATTATTTCCCGTAGTTTGATGGTACCACACGTTTCTTAATGAGCTATAAAATGTGAATCCGTGTGCTTAAGAATAACATTAGCATGTTGTAGGTAGGTTGTATGCACTCAAAATAATGTCCATTTTATTGCTCACCATATTCTTTCCTTTCCCTTTAATTAAGTTCATCCCTGATTTTCTCTACATTTTATGCTTGTTGTTTGTTACATCCGAGCACAAAACTAATGGTTTCAACAACTTAATCATTCGAGAAACTAAGCTAACAGAAGACAATGATGATAAGGTTACCTTCACAGAGGATTATAAGTATCATCACAAAAGTAGAACCATCCCTAAAGTAGTACAACAGCCTGCCCATTACTAGTGCCCATCATTTATTCCTCTTATTCATACTTTCAATCCGTGTATTAATATCATCTTCCAAATCTCTGACTAATCTGTTATTTTCATCGCATGACTTCTATCATTCTGCAATTCTGGAACAAACGTCCCTCATCAAAAATCAAAGCGTAGCTCCTCTAAAAATCAGCACAACACACACTGTGAAACTTAATGCAAGAATACATTTACTACATAGCCACAACAGACAATAATACCAACACACACTGACAGTTTACTACTTTCATGAGCGTCGTAACGCATCGACGACGACGCTCCGACATGACTCATTCCCTCACGCACATGTTTCATGCACCGACTTATTTCATGACTCATCATCATTATCCCAGGTTATCCTAGTCAGCGTATTATTATCACACCCCTCATGAAGTCACTGTGCCCATCACTTGGTTCGTTACACTACATAAATTCTATAAAAAGCTCTAAAAAATACAAGAAGTATGGGGTTCTATTTCACATGCCTAGAGGTTTTGGGAGTCTGGTCAGTTCATTTGATTCAAAGATAACCTTGATACAAAAGTAATTTTCTGTGGATGAACAGAGGCACACGATTGCCTCGTCCTTCTGAAAGTGTCAAGTGTCAATCGATAACGTAAAATAGGGACACAGACATATATATGGGGCATACGTGGACATGCAAAGCTGAAGTGAGTTCCTACGGCACTGTGAGAAGGTTGGGCGAGAGTTTTGGTCGATTTGGGCGCATTTGCTGACTGCAGTCAACAGTTCACCCAGCTCCGCTGTCCCAATACGTCCACACAGTTCTTGCTCTCCACATTTTAAGTCTTCATTTACATAATTCACTTTATCTTTAAGGTACACACCATTTTGACACAGTATCTTTGTGTGGGAGGACTTTCCTGGTCCCATAATAGTTAACTTTTAAAACTCTGGGTTACACAGATACACACATGTTGATACTATACTTCCATCACACTCAGTGGGAGATTGAATGAGTGTGGATCGATAAAAGTCTTATGATTCAGTGCAACGACGTTTAATAATTGTGTCATCGCGTGTCACGCAGTGTGAGGAGGGCATAGAGTGATTGGAAAGTGTATTTTGTAGTTTCAAATTGTTGAGGAATCCCAGTTTCAATTGATTGTTCGGTGGGTGTGCTGGATTATTGTCCAGAGGAGCAGCAAACGCTGTTGACAAGTGGAAATTGGATTCTTTTCAAACACCCAAGTGATCAAGTTAGCTTATGAAAAGAAAGCTGCGTGGATTCTTTTTTGGATCGACCTGCTGGGGCTGACTGAAGTGGACACTGTTGGAAGTGACAAGTGTGCGAGTTGTTGTGTCGATATGGACCCTCCTCAGTGGGGACGAGGATGAGTGTTGAAGGGGTGCGTTGGGAGTCTAGTGTTCTTTTTTACGGTGTTAATTACCCGAATAAGGTTCCATGAGGACCGACACATTTGAAGGGAGGCGAGGACGATGTTGTTGGGCACGTCTACTTCAAGTTCTGCGATAATGAATAATCAAGTGCCCAAGTGTTGTGTACTAGACTCTAAGGGATGTCTCAGTCTTTCGAGCATCCTAGCCTCGTTTACTGCGGCCATTAATGAGGAACAGGCATGGGCCCTGACTTATCAGACCCTGCGCTGTGCTCAGGCTATCCTTCAGGACCCTTCTAGTAGGGACTCCTGCACTATTGCGTGCCATTCTGACCACATCAAAATTCACAGGGATGGATCTGTTCATCCGGACTCGTATTTGGATCCTGGACAAGGTACTACGAATTCTGCTTGACGTGGTTTCTCAGAAATCAAAAATTGAGTTCATTCATTATTTCATCGTTATCGAGAAGTTCTGCCAATTTATTTGCACGAAGTACAAAGTTAGTTGACGCAAACGATGCACTGTCAGCTTTGGTGTGAAGTAGGCACATAAATCAATCATCCTCAGGTTGCAGGTTCACAATTTTACGCTGAATAATGAACTCACAAGCACCAAAGGATGGAGTTGTCGTATGTCCAGTTTTTTTAAAACAGAGGAAAGCAAGAAGCAAGTTTAACGGAAACGGATGCTTTAATTGTGAGACTAGTAGGGGTGGAATAAACAGGTGCATTTGTTGGGAGGAAACTGCTCTGTAGATTAGAACTTGGTTGCGTCCACCCAGGTGTGTAAATGTATAGTCACTATTATTGTTAGTCAAAAAATAGGAATGGTATTTACAACAGCGATACAACAGGTTAAAATCTTCTATCAAGGGAATCAGTTAGAAATGCGCTTGGAAGCCTTAAAGTAGGCAATATAGGAGACTTGTTGATTGTGAACTGATAGTGCAGGGAGAACTAAATAAAGGTCTGCAACCTGTTGTAAGGCCTCCACTTGTCTACCCTTCTAGCCCTTGATCTTTGTCCAGGGACAGAAAGTGATATGGAAAAGGGTTTGTAGATTTGTTTGGAGTGCATTACTGTGTTACTTTATTTTATATGCAGTTTCATTCACACCCTTGAAAGTAGTTGAAAGAAAATCTTGAGTCTACCCTACACTCTTTTCCCTCTATTTGTATGAGAGAAGGGTTTGTATGAGATGTTTTATGTTTTTATCTCAAGTAAGGATCTTCAGTTGTTCGGATCTACCCATTAAACAGGAATTCTTATTTTCTCATTAGGAAATATAAAAAACTTAGCCTTTGTAGATAGTAACAGCATCCATCCTGAATTTATTTTGTTGTTCAAGTTACATTAACTAACTAATAATAATAACAATAATGTTAATAATAATAATAATAATTGTTCAAAAATGAGACAATATGTTGCGATTTATTCGTGTATCATTATTACTCCGAGCTGGAAAGCTGAAGCAAGATTATTTAAAAGGAAATATGAATCACCAATAAGTATTTTATTCGAGGCCGAGGCCAGAAATAGTACGGTACTTTGCAGGTTTAGGTGCATAGGAAGCTGCAGAATGCAGATTGTTCTTGGAAGGACAGAACGCCAGGATTGAACAGAATGAACAGATTAATATTATGTGGGTGTGTGGGTCGTGTATTACATAGTTATGAAGCACATCGTGCTGCATTAACAAGCGCACATGACATGGAGTACTTTATGCAACCATTTGGTGGTCCTTATTCATTACTGACCTGCAATCTGAGTGAGTTTTATTGAAGTCCCCCAACTCCCAACTAATTACATGTTATGAGAGAATGAATATGATTTGTGAATTTATTCAGTGCATAGCATGCTACAACTCATACGAACAGAATTCCGACCTTGAGGTAACGAATGAACGTGTACATGAAGAGTCAGTTTATGACACGGTTAAATATTGGCTACACTTTTATTGTAGTTTGTAATCTCACGTTACTGAACCTCTTAGTTATAAGAAGAAAAATACCTACTCTTGTCGATTTCCTCTTGCTCTTAATTTCAATTTAGCACATTCTCACCTGCTTAAGTAACATGATTCATGCGTGCGTAAGTGTTCAATTATTGCTGCTATTAGTTATTACAGGAGCAGGCTGGTATTGTTTGCATACACTGCCGATTCTTTTTACGCGTTCCAGATACTTAGCAGACCTGCTGTTTAATGCGAAGACGTTATTAGTCTCAAGCTGACATGGACCCACATATGACAGATAATTTGTTTACTAATGTACATGGTTGGAGGTATCCAAAAAGCTTTAGATAGAGGCGATATTAGAGCTTCTTTTTTCCACCGTACTCCGACTTTTAAAATCAGCTAGAGTTGAAATGTGGAATTTTATTACTGGCTACAAGTTTAGCCTGCAAATGTCACAATGCTTACTTAGGTTTAATTTTACTTTTACTGTACATAATGATGGAAAGTCATTGAATCAAACATCAGAGATGAACTTTCGAATAATATTCTACTGTTATCACGAAGTGTCGTCTCGTCACTATTTAGTCTATTAAAACCATCTTTAATCTTTTGTAGGAAATGCAAAGCCGGTGTTGGATGAATTTCAGTAGATACTGTGGTGCGAAAATACGGAACCAAATAAGACTAGAACCTCTCGATAATATTCCTAATACAAATAACAGGATGCTGATGAAAGGGTGGGAATAATTTCACAAAAATGTTGAAGGTTAAGAGCAAAAACATATTCAGCACCAAAGCTTTAAAATCGTGTATGCATCAAAAATGTCTGCGTTGCGAATCGGCGAACAAAAGTTTTTTGCTAGGAGTCAATGAATGAATTCATGTTTTGGGAAGACAGGGGAAACTTGTAATGAAAGTCAATTTGGTTTTAAATGTGGACTAATTTATCTGTGACGCAAAAAAATCACCAGTCAGTTGTGAGAAATCGCTAGGCTTTCAATTGCAATTTTTAATGCATGAAGAGAACCGCAGAGAGCCCCACACTTTTCAAAAAATCATTCTTTTTCAATTAAGTCGCCTTTAGTTAGCGTACTTGCTGCGTTAAGAAGGGTTAGAGCACTAGCAGAACATCCCTGATGTCCTGTTTCATCAAGGGTAAAATTTTGTATTTTTTATGTGGACGAGGAGTACGTTCGTCTGAATGTTGAGTGAGGAAACAGTGAAGGATTCAACTAGACTTTGTTATTGTAAGACATTAGATAAAAATGAGAAATCCAAGCGTTTAGTTCGGTTAGCACGTTCATTATGCTTTGATAAATGACATAAAAGCGGTAATCCTTTCTTCTAATTACGTTTATTTAATACTCTACCCTTATCGATGTGCTTTCTGAATTTTCAACTATTGTCGATTCTTGAAACGAGATGATGCACATGTGATGTGACTTCTTTCATTCATCGTCAATAATAATATCACAACGTCGTTCAACGTCAATATTAGACTGACTAACAGTTGATCGATATTGTAAAACTACTGCATAGTATTAGATGCATGTGCAAGACCAAGAGCTATCCACAAGGCGTTCCTAAAGTTCAATAATATTTGTTTTTTTGTTCTGTTGTAGTTCTTGATTTTTGGCAGGTTAAGTAATGTTTGAATAGAGGATTCGATCCGTCAGTCAATAGATATATATACCCATGATCCATTGAAACAGAAGCCGTAAAATAATTTGGGGATTTTATATCTTTCTTTTGGAAACAGTATATACCATTTATGCGGTCTCCTAATAGCAATATAGTTATAATAGTATGTAATAATTGAGGACTAAAGTACAGAAGAGAGACAATTGAGTATTTGAGTATATATACAAGAAAAGGACTGAAGGACTGAACTGCAAATCAGTCAACGATGAAAGAAGAAAAAAAGTGGATAGGTAAAGCCGGCAGAAACAAGTAATCACTGATATAATATTATATCATGTTTCTTTACGTGTGAGATCAGACCAATACAGATTAATGCTGTTTTGTCACTTGGTGAATCGAAAATGAAATTAGATAGGAATGGGAATAGACAGTCAGTCAACACATACAACTTGTTGTGTAGTGGTACTATTAGTCGATGAACAGTGAAGCGATGAAAAGATTGTCCAACTACAATTAATTTTATAGTAGGAATTGATACCAGTTTCTGGAGCGAGATTTTTATTTTGCCAAACTTGATGAATTTTTTGCCAGTCTCGATTTCATAGCTTGCTCTGTTAATTTTTTCTTGACTATACTACTCACACTATAGTAGCTGTTTGAATAAATACGTCAAAAGGTAGAGTGCAGATGAGATTTTTGATCTCGATTGGAATCAACCGCGGTTGGCAATAGTAGGGTCGTTATGTGTTCAGCAGCTTCAGGAAGAAAGAATGAATTTCTTGTTTATATCTGTAAAACCAAAGGATATGGACGCATAATAAATAGCAAGACCAAATTCCTTGAAGGAAAATAAAACTATAACTCCTTTGGCGATCCTGGTTTTCATGTTTTTCTACCAATGATTATAACACTGATCAAATGAGGGAGAATTTAATGACTAAACCGTGTGTAGATTTAGATGTTGTTTTGTTGGGTATCGATCGTATATTTTGAATTTTCTTTCCACTTATTACTCTTTACTCTATAATATAATAGTTGATATTTTCTGGTATTCGTACGGTGCATTTGAATAGGTAAAAACTGATGGTGCATGAATATGTTGTGCTTGTTATATTCAACAAGTTATTCTAAATCAAGAGGCATACTTAATCACCCCGAGTAAACAATTATTAGCTAGTTTGTTATGTTCATTTTTCAGTATTGGTATTAATATGAAACTTTTTTGTCTTTTACAGGGCCACCCAACCGGACGAAGTGCTCCTCAGAATGCAAGGTGAGTCTCAGAACAATCTTTTTCTCTAATTAATGAACGACTGAGAAGGAGTTTGAAGTCTGGCTGGAGTCCATCCATTTATTTATCTCATTTACCTGTACTATATTCTGATACTAATCGGTCTAGCCACGCCACGCCAACTCTTTCTGTATCCTTTTAAGGAGCCAAGCCAAGAAATGAAAAGAATTGTCATGCCGTGATTTTCTACCTTCATTTTAATTGTTCATTTATTTTTTCAAGAAATCAATCGGCGACAAGATTCCCCGATTTAATTGAGGTCTCGTAGAATGAATAGCTATACTAATTTAAAATGTCTTAAAATCACAGGGATTATATTTATATGCATATATTTATATTATGTTGGGAGAATCTTTATGGAGAAAGTCATGGTTGAATGCTGCCCACAATGACAGACAAAATTAATTAGCAACAAATCAATGCCTATTAGCTTTGTAATAATAATAGTATTAATTAATATAGTAATAGTACTGATTGAGTCCAGTCAGCTAACCATAATAATCATCATTGAACGTCACACCACAATTAGATTAAATACGATACTACCTGAACTAATTAGAACATTGTTTACATCCGGCTGATGAATGTATAGCAAAAGCAGAGATGAATAAGAAGAATAAGGTTATTAACGCTTGTTGTTAATCCATAACTGTGAAGTTTTACATGTATTGCATCAGACAGGAATCAAATTATACCTATTATCTTTCTTTTAGGGTTAATTAACTTGGTTTAAGTTTAGTGCAAATTAACGGAAATGCACGTTTTTGACCTGCTGAATTATCTTGACGGATAGCTTGCTTCCAGCTATAACACTCTGACTCTGAGATATTATTATGGTGTTAGTGTTAGTTAGTTGTGAGAGTTATGAGAGTATATTATTATCATTTTTACACCGAGCCAGAAAGTGCGTAAATTGCCGCAACGTACAATAAAGTATCTTAGTTTAAATTATAACAGGCAACAGGAAAGAGATGCACAATTAATGTTCAGTTTGTTTAGAATTTTTGGAGCTTGCATAATAATGCATAATATTGCATATTATTGTTTTTGCCTATTTTGGATAGTATAGTAAAAATGCTCCAGGTCAAAAATACTCAGAGTCTTCTGTTCCGATAGCATCAAGTATGTCATTAGTGTGATGGTTCCATGACATAACGTGCTGTTAAGATTTTATCTTAAACCTTTCATCATGAGCTTAATGCTCATCTTGGTGTTGTCTGTGCGTTTTGTAGCCAGAGTCCTGGCCATTCGTCGTGTATGCTTAATTCTTAAATTCTTAAGCTGTCCCACAAATTCATCGATCATGTTGCCGTTAATTCGTGATGTGCATTTCGGGACTAAGTTTCAGCTTCAATGTGTTAGCTATCTGAATAATGTATTTCTATTAGTGTGATGCATACACAGAATTATAAAGCAAGAATAGATGGACGATCGATGAGGTGGCTTTGGGTCGGTGGGTGAACAGGGACAAAGAATGATGATTTCACAATCGAATTTATGTTTATTGATAACATCTGATTTGTAATGGGAGAGCTAGAGATGCTTTGTCATAATTGCACCTGTGAAATGATGAAGTCAGCAAAAAATAATATATTAGTCAGACCGATCATGAAAGCAAAGTGACTGGGGCACTGGGTTGGGGCTGGTAAGTCCAGTTAGGCATGAAAACGAAGATGCTTTAGCTGCAACTAGTTACAAGAATGAGGAAAAGATCACAGGGTCATGCATGACATACAGAAGACGGGTTAAGTTGCATGTCTTCAAGTAACTGCATTACCCCTTGCGAAAATAATTGCATAAGGAATCCCGTGAATCCGAATTTGAGAGGAATTTATGAAAATTACGTGAATTTTATGGACATCTTATCATCATTATAACTTTATGACTTATGACTTGTCGCTGAAGTTGTATGTTGTATATATTTTTACTGATGAAATAGCTACTTGCCGAGCTTCGCATGGCATACCAATGACCTGGAAGTTTACTGTAGATTGCAGTGAGTGTAGAATTCATTTTGCTTTGAAGCAGTCATCACAGCTTAACTCGATGTAAAACAAGTATACTAATGGTTGTGGTAGGGCGAGTTTTTCTTACCTTTGTTTGACTAAGCACTGATCACTCACTGTTTCGTGCTGTGTTGATCTGCTGATACCTAATTAAAGTGAATTTAGTTTGTACTAAGAGTTGTGTATTGAATACAGACTTACAATTACATCAGCCCTTCTTTACTTGCTTTTGAATGTGTAGCTGAATACTATATGAAGTCAAGGAAAATAACATCAACGATCTCTAATCAGATCTCTATCTGATCTCGTTGACTTGTTAATTTTTAAAGATTCATTAATTTGCGTCGATATGTATGCTTAGTACTTAATATCTCGAATGAGGTTGTTTCAATGTGGTTTCAATTTTTTATAGATTTAATGGGAAGTACTTTTCAGGTACTCTCTTATATTATAGCTACGACAATAATCATTAAAAATGCATCTGTCCCTATTCCTATTGCATAGAATACATTGTTATTGATTAAAAAGTGATTTGTTGTGCCGATCTATTGTAAGCTAATTGCCTACGCTTTGTGTGAATCTGATATTATATGATTTCATACTATGGTAATTACAAGTAAATCTTGATCTTTTGTGCAATCAATGTAAAGTGTACCATGCCTATTTGCGCTTGCAAATGCTCAAAGTAAACAAAAATCAATGTTGACTGAAGTTTCTTGTTGGCCATCTTATTAGTAGGTCACGTCACGCAGCATTCAGAAAGTACGAAAATAATTCTCTCATGGCACATGGATTGAAATGGAACGTGGTGTGCAAGGCAAATATGAACTCCAAAATCAAACATTAAAAAATTAATTTAATCTTTTATTACTGCTTGGAATGGATAAAGTTTAGGAATTTTGCTGACAGATGAGTTGTGAGTTGTCACTTGTTGATAAAAAGGGTTTGGCTAACTTTCTTGATTCATCAACCTCCCTGAGGTATTAAATAAAGTGCAACGATACACCTAACACCATCAAGAACAAATGTCACTGGAAAAGGTTATTGAGAAGGTTCATTTCCCATGCACACAGGGCACACACACAAATCTATATACAGCTACTATGGACGTGCATTGATAAATTTAAATATGAATATTGAATTTGAATACATTTAGAAATTAAGTAGTGAGAAGAAAGAAAGTGTAAACGAAAAAAGTCGAGCCAACCTGAATTTATCTTAATTTAATTTCTATTGAAACTGGTGAACTGTCTCTGTTGCTCCTCTCCTGTCGCCTGTCGTTATTATAATAATTAAATTATAATTAGTTATAGTGATTTAAATAACATTATAAAATTATGATGATTGGTGATTTGTTCTAATGTATTTGTTTCTTTTATTTTCAGATAATTTCAAAGCTTGGCAAAATCATCTTTGAAGCGTTGGATTATGGGCTATCAGAAGAAGATGAACGACAACTTAGCCCGGAATTGGATGAACTATTGGATACAATGATATCTGCAGGTCAGTAAAAGTTATTTGGGATTTGGTTTGGGATTTGTTACCTCTGGGAGAATATATATTTGTTAATTACAAATTACTTCAAGTACGAAGTGAAATGAAATTCGAAAGAACGATCAATGATTGACAGTTTAGCTTAGACTTTAGATAGACAAAACACTAGGTGGTAATTCAGATTCAAAGGCTTCATTAGAGCGAAAATGAAATTGCGTTCATTGCTTCAAGTCGCATTTGTCGCATATCGCAGGTGAATTTTAAAAGAAAATATTACATAAAAGATTGTGAGGATCATCATTGGCTGCAGGCTGGGAATGGATAAAACGGGACTATTGCGGACTAAAGGAAATGCCTATTCCTTTGTTGAATAGAAGCTCCTGTCATGACTCCTGAGTAAGTTAAAGTGTCTCGGATGTTGATTAGAATCTTCCCTCTTAGTCTTCTCTTGATGTTTATTTATATAAGCGATTAATAGGATAAGTAAGGATGGTACTGATGGTAAGTAAGCCAGCAATGAATTGGCACTTACCACTAAATTTGCTCTTGCAATGCGAATAACAGTAATTGCGTGCGTGGAAGAGGAAACGTAAGAAGTGACTAAAAACTCTCAACTGTTTGTAGTATTCCTGAATTTGAGTTTTTATAAACCAGAATTCCAGAGTAATGTAATTTATGTTGAAACATGAGGTTCTTTCAGTTAGCAGTTATTGACTTGAACTTGTGTATGCATATTTTCAGATATAATTTAAATTCATTTAGATGTGGTTACCTGCAACGTTCCTGTAAACTTACAGTTGACAGTGCTTTAGGTTTTTCAAAACAATTAAATGCAAATTTGTGCGTACAATACTCATTTCCCTGATGATCATCCTTATCTCAGAGAGCAAGTTCCTAAGATGTGTTTTATACTTCTCACCCAAGTATCCACGACTCTTGTGTTAGATAGAGATAGAAGTACGAACCAGTCCGTCGTATAATGAGTAGCTCTGAAGCTTGCTTGTGTTGGCATGTAGTCGTAATCGTAATGCAATTCATTTGCATCAAACAGGAGGATCATGTAGTAGACAACGGTATCTACATCTTTTGTGTTTGTCTGAGTCTGCATGCTGAGGGTAGTACATCAAGTTACTGATTCTCGGGGGATGAAGATTTTGAATTGTGCTGCTGATTAGTAGATGAGCTTAGTGAATATGCGGTAACGCGGTATCATGTCAAAGTGGACATTAATAAATTGTGTGCACGACTTTGCCCGCTTGGTATCCATACTATACAAGCAATAATCTTGATAATACGTAATACCAAGATGCAGGCAGGGTATTTGAAATGGATGGCGTTATTACACTTAAACACATTCATGGTTGAAGGAATTATTAACCAAGGACTAATCTTATATATAAGTACGAAAAGCATTATTAGTGATTTATGATTGATGTTACACCAAGTAACTCATTTTTGTTCACTTCAAGTACGGATTCAGTAATAAAATGATTCCTTCCGGTTTCTTGCTTGTAGGATGAAGGAAAGAGGGACAAGAGTTTACAATTCAGCTTACTTTTCAGCTTTCAGTCACACATGTGTATGACTTGGTTTAAGGTCTATAAAATCTTCGAATCTAAGCTTGTATGATTATAATTATTATATTATGACACAACCTTTTATATCTGTTACCAATTAAATTAATATTAGTTACTGCTGTTTATATACAAGTACTTGCTGTTATTATGTCGATTGAGTAATAATAGAGTTACTGTAATCATTATAATTCTTAAAGTCTTTCAGCTTCTTGGTGGACATTGACGTCAGTTTCATAGATTCGACTAAATACGATGATTCCTTTAACCTGCTTCAGGCTCAGTCTAGATTTAGTTTATTGGCGTCTTATCTCTGTAGCAGGATCAGCTCTACATCAAACATTAGAAGGGATTTTCTTTTTTTTTATCGCTGTGAAGATGATGATGATGGTGCAAAGTTACCTTTAGAGATGAAACGGTAGAGCAGGAAGAATTAGACGAATCAAGTAGTTGTACGGACGAGAGAGGAAATAATATAAGAATTCACCAGCAAGTGGATCTACCTACACCATAGGTATAGAATACCTACACACTCAACGACTCCGTCCACATTATTATGCACTTTTTGTTGCTTATTCACTGCAACTCAAGTACACAGCAACAGCATTAAAACTTTTCCCTTGTGCATTCCATTCTGTCCACTTCGTATCTTTGTAGACAGTCCAGTACACAGTCCATATGGAACTAAAGGGTTTTTACCAGCACAATAATTTTATGTTCAAGTCATCGACTGTAAGTACAGCAGAATACAAGCCTAGAGAATAAATTCCTTTTGCCGGATTTATCTCTGAGATACTTGCTGCGTAGCATATCATTATTATTATGAAGTTTTTAAATATTTAATAAGAATGCTTAAGGATTATGCTTTTTAAAGTCTAAGATGAGATTAAAATTCACTTCTGATGATATAGGGAGATATAGGGACTTGTGATAACCGTTTGTTTGCACCCAATTTCTGCAAAACTTCGAGAAGTTTTTGTTTAGTTTATCTTCAAGCGCAGGGTTGGTCACTAGTAGTCACTGCTCATTGATCATGCTCAATTTTCCAATGGTATGGATATTTAAATATAGTTATCAATTCCATGTTGCCTGAACTTATATTTTATTCGAAATTGATAAATATTAATGCTGAATCAGTACACTTGTTACCGGATGCATTCATCTTTAAGTCATGTTATCACTTTTATTGTTTTATTTACTATACTTCTGGATACAATTTGCAAGACGTTTTTGTTCCTCGACAGCTCACACCCAAGCACTTGCTATTTAATCTTGGCGTTAGACATATCTCCCTCTTTACATTAGTACACAGTGCACATTTTGCAAATATGTCCGTAGGTAGTTTGAGCTGTGGTATTTCTCGCTACCACTGTGGGAATTCTGATGTAAACTTCCAAAATGCACCACAAATATAATACTAGTACTAGTTACTACTTCTCAGATAATTCACGAGTGTAATGTAGGAGTAGTAGATGATCTTTTTAATTGTAAATTCGACGGTATGTAGTATTCTTTTCTTTTGTACAAATGATTATAATTATTCGTTCCTGCACAGATTTACGTCTGGTATGCATGTTTATTGTAAGTGGACTCCAGTAAAAAATGAGTAGAGTACAAAAAATAATTCTAATGAAAACGATCTAAGAAAGAACTCAATTATATAAATGGAATGAACTGTAACCGAGTAAAAACTACACACCATCATTAATACTCGCACTTGTTAAAATTACTCTTGGCATAAAAAATAACCTAGCGGAGGATAAAATTATGCAAGATGAAGGTTCATAGTAGAGCTGCACGGGAAAGACTTGTTCCGTGTGGTTTGACTCACTTCAATAATTGTCAGACAATTATTATCAAATGTAAATGCTCGTTTACTATGTAAAAACTAGGCGTCAGTCTCATCTTTTGAACATCTTTTATCTCTGAAGCGTAGCCGCACGAAAAGCTTTTGTCATCTTCGACAGTGAAAATGTCATTTTGTTTTGTATGCAGCCACCGAAAAAATTGGACCTTAGGGGCTTGTGATGCTTTTACGATCTGAGTTATTGTTTGTCGTTATTACATACTAAATGGATATATTTGAGCACATTTTCATCATGATCAATATCGGTATCGAATAATTATTTGAGCTACCAAATGGTAGTTTGTCATTCATGGATTACCTCGCAACTATTACAATTTTACAATGAGTGAGCAGAATCAAGCATTATGGTAGGAAACTAACAAACGCAGAGCTCAAACACTTCTTAACTTTTCTAATGGTCATAGACTGATAAACTGACAACGCTAATGAGAGAGACAGATTCAAATTAAACTGTTCACAGGATTGTATTATTTTTCTAATATCTTAACTTATTCTTATTCATATTTTCCATTATTCTCCAAATTACTACTGTAAGAGACACTACACTGTTGCTTGTAGATCGGGTTTAAACATAAGGCATAAATAAATACTTTACACCTGATCATTGTGAATGAATAAAAGAAAACCTAGCTGCAGAAACGGATGTATAATATTAATATTGGTGTGTGTTATATTCAACATGAACAGTAGAGACAGTTGTGAGCTGACGGGAACAAACGCTTGAACCCTATATTTTGACGAAAAAATTAGGAAAAATTGTGCATGCAGGATGAAAGACATAAGATCTACGATTTTAGCCCAGCTTGTGAGGCTGTCGGATTGTTACATGCATATGCATTGTTAAGGGAATAGGATGAGTCTCATTTACTTTTGGCCTCAAAGCCTAGTTAAAGTTGCATCTTCTCAAACTGTGATTTATTCTTCTGGTGCCCTGAGAATTTTACCCAAACTTATAAATCCTTTCACAAAGTACCGTTGTAATCAAAGTATTTAAAGTTGTTGATCCGATGCCGATAGATTATGCAGCTCTTCGAACTACAAACTGCTATGTTTAAAAGGTTTAGTGCTGCATAACTAGCCGCATTTTCCATTTTAAGACGACGATATTAGAGTGCGTGAATGTACTGTATTTTCAGTTTAACAATTCGTTGCAAATTGTGTGTTCTACTGTTCACTGTATTTGTGTCAAATATATCTGATCGTTCACAACACAGTCAACAGTTGTAAAGTTTTAGTGTGGTGAAAACTCCAAACTACCGGTTTTAGGGCTTCAGCATGCATAAAATAACTTTAGCAAAGTAATTTAAAACTTCTCTGTAAAAATAAAACCATTTAGGCCATTTACAATACAACCATAAAGTCGCACTGACTGCGGTGGGAGCAGGTGTCAGGTGGTATGTAGATGTCGTTTTCCGATATCGGAAATAAAACTAAAGGAAGCTCAATTACATGACATTTCCAGGTCTGTGTAGTAGTTTTAGAAAGTAATATTAGCTTATTAGCTTTCAACAACTATACAACCCATGGCCGCAAATGATCGAAGCCCTAATAAGAAATCTTCATTAATATTGTTATCCGTGTGGGTGGTGGTATTATTCGAGGTCAGAGCAGAGCTCTCTTTCTAGACTCATCGAAGAGGTATTTAGTTAATGAGTGTCAATTTAGTAAATGATTGTTACAAGGACAGAACATCGCGAAGAATTCGGCTGAGGAGTCAGTAGTTAGGTGCTTAGCACAGTCACATACACCTGATACAACACAGGTGTCCAATGCAACATTTTAATGTTCGGTAATACATTTATAAGTACGAATTATCCACATGTAAATAAATACAAAATGAAAGTGGGATTTTGGCATTGGAACATTTCTTGCTTGGGATGTGTAGATTTACAGAAATTATTTATATTGAGCTGATGAGAAGTATATGCTACATATCACATGCCATGATTTACATGTGCATGAACATACTATAATCCAGGGTATTTAAACATGAATTAATTTATCTGTATCTGTATTTACTTAAAAGTGGGTATCAATGCTTACAGAAACAATTCAAAAGAAAGGGTATCGCATTCGCTTCAAAAGTAAGAGAATACCACGGGCTGATTTATTTCTTGTCTTTCAAATATGACTCCGAAGCTGCAAACACTGCAAGGACCATGAATTACAATATTTGCGGAACACGCATCAAAAATAAGCTTAATGGATTAATAAATCCGGAAGCGGAATTATGAATTCGGTGGGTCCTCGGGTTGCTAAAGTCGAGAGGTTTCCCCTGCTTTGGAATTCGCTGTATTGATTCATTTAATTATACTATGAATATGATCGTTGGTCAGAAGCGTGCAATATATATGTGACAGTGCAATGTTATTTTTGTCTAAGGAAGACCTCGACTTCACAATTGTTTATGCAATATGCAGTAGTAGTAGCTTCTGGCTGTCGTTGAAAGAATAATTGCATTTTGATTAGCTGTGGTTGAATCATTGTGTAATATCGCATGTCTTAATTCGCCATTCGGACTGTAGTAGTCCCTGTCGCTGTTATAAATGCATTATGGGCTACTAGTGATTCTTACGGCCATTTTAATTAATTCAAGAATGATAGTTTTCTGGAAATTAAATACTTCGTAATTGTTTATAACTAGCAGGTTCAGAAAATACAGAGTATAGAAATGGGCATTACTGCTTGATGTTCTATTTACAGCACACAAAACAGTATGCGTCTTTTAAAGTCTAGAAATTCAAAACTGCATAACATTGTATATTAATAATTAGCATAGTTAAGTAAGTTCTAAAAAGTCTATTGAATGAAGTATTAAATCACAAATCAATATTTAAAGATAAATCAGGAACTGCAGTAACAGGGAGAGTAATTTAGGTGAGTGTCTCCAATAAACTGAATATTTTAATACCTATAATAATATATTCATTTACATGTTGATCCTTTCCTTTGTCTTTAACTTAAAATGAGGCCTTAAGCAGGCTAACCAGTTCAAGTAAGCTGTGAATTGAAAGAAACCGTTTTTTGTCCAGCAGTCCTATTTCAGTATTTTGTGCAAAACGAAATATTAAAAGTGGTGTTGTGAAAGTGTAACTCGGATCTTCAGTTGGGATCTTCGAAACAGTAAACAGTAATAAAAGACTATCAGGATCATCAGCCAGTTGAAGCCCAAAAGTAGGTTTAACGGATTGTGAGTGAATCAAAGAATCGTGATATTGGAGGGTGTGAGTAAATACTAGTGAAGGGTTACTGATTGTGAGAGAATTTGAGTTCTATTGTTTGATCGTGACTGTTACACCTGTTTATGTTTATGAATGATTGTGAGTCTCAAAAGACCTCGAAATATTTTTCTCATAATAGGTGCATTATTACTAACACTGGAATACATTCGAAATTTGAAACAGAAAATGAAGGAAAGGGTTAATAGAAACTTGAATAAAATGAATGTACTCAATCGATAAATTAAGAAACACCAATTTGCAGATCATCAGAAAATGTGCCAGGCCCAAAAAATGATAACAAATGCAGAAATGATTTTATCGCAATCTAATATTTTGCTGTATGTCTATGGGCTTCGAATTAGCTGATATTCTGGCGCAAGAATCTATTGGGTATGAAAGAACTGAAAGAAGTATGAAAAGAAACTTCTATTGTTGAGACAGTATTCCGAGAAATTGTGTTAACTTAATTTGTCTGTTGATTATGGAAGAAGTCTGCGGATTGTAGTGTAATGTAAACACATACAATTTGCCATCGCCATGTCATAATATACTTGTTTTCTTAGTTCCAATCACCTGATCTGGTGCATTGGGGTCTAATCGAATTTTAAGCCATGAATGAACCACCTGCTGCACTTAGTTTCAACTTCTCTAACCACACCCTATACATCATTGTGCATCATGTAGTATCGTAAATTGTGGAAGTGTGGATTCCTGTGCATCTAAGTCCAGAGTATTGTTTCTTCTGGCGATTTATCCTCCCGATCGCAACTACCTTCTGCTTCGTACATGGACTTTAAAATACAAAATATCAAACTACACAACATGCACTGTGCGCTTTATTTTCTGATCAGATAATTTATGAATTGTCATGTAGCCAGTTCCGTGGGTCTAGTTCGAATGTTTACAACAATCAGGGCACTAGACGTTGTACGTATATTTGTGTGCACACTACACAACGTGAGGATGCTTGTGGCAAGACTATTTGCCAGGTGTGCCTTAAGATGCCTAATACCCAGTACATGCAAAAAGTTATTCTGTCTGATTTCCATTGTTTCCCACAAGTGGCATCGTATCGAATAAAACCTAACAAGGATTAGTTGGATTAGAGAGGTAAGAATGGAAACTTCACTTGACTGCAGACATATTGTGCATGAAGATTTGGAAGAATAATAACCGAAGGAATGTGTAAGAGACGAAAGGCGAGCTTACAATGACCACATCCATTTTTACATCGACGAGTACCTGCCTTTCTTTAGTAAGCTTGTCTTAATGTGTCAGTAGGACCTCTTAAGACCTACTCTTGAGTTTTTATTTGCTTTGTGCGTTGCGTTGCGACACATAAAGTCATATTTAGTCAGTACTGATGAGGAATATTTGGATCGAACCAGGCTGTTTGGATAAAGTAGCACCTTACTACTATCCACATGTACTATCTTTCAATTATCCTCGAAACACAGACCTGTACAATATCGTTAATTAAACTCGACCTGTGTAAGAATTTAAAGTTCGTAGACACAATCTCTGAATTAAAACATTTCTACAGCCTCCATTTATCTAACATCAAATTTTATTATAATGTTGAAGATAATTTTGCTCTGGCTGCTCTTGGAATTTTTTAATAGGTAGTTCGTATATAAAAGTGTGTGCTATATACAGGGCATTTCATTTGAAATCGAATACGAATAGAATGTATTTATATCGAGATTAGTACATAAATTATCAACATTGAAGAATCGTATGTATGTTTAGTAGTACAGTGGTAAAGTAGGTATATGCATTAATTGCATTAAGCAGGGAGGATCCCAGGTTGAGCAACCTATCTTTTCGAGCACATTATAATTTCCAATGCGTTAGAAAGAATTTGTAAATAGGTGCCTTAATGATCCTTTCAACTAGTATCTTGTAATGAGTACGATGATATACTGTTATTATTGATGTGACGTGCACGCGAATATTAAGAAGTCAGTGCCAAAGCACACCAGTACACATTGAACAGTTAAAGTACACGAATCCTAGTCGAACTGAAAAGCTTGAATGATGAAGAAGCGCGATAAAACAGTGCCTATCATGGGTAATTCTCAATTGTGACTTCATGAATTGATTTTTGATTTTTAGCTGAGAAGGCTCAGTGTGGAATTTCTCTGTCAATCATTTTCATTATGTTGTTATCATTCATTAAGGAAATCACAATGAATTTAGAATCGCAGTTGGCAAACCAAGCAATCCTGGGCTTTTGTCAATAAGAGAAAACCATTTTGCAACGTAACATATTGAAAAATTGAATTTCAATTATTGAATCGAGAAAGTTGAATTAAAACTCACACGTTGCAAGAGGTCCTCATGTCCCACTCTGGCACTCTCTACAAGTAAAGGATTTAATTTCACGCGATTACAAGCCAACTTGTGTAGCTAGAATACAGCGTACTTTGAGTGCAGGTTATGTTTTCTCAACATTTTAATACAATTCTTCAGCAAAATCATAAAAAGCTAGATACGCGCAGTAAAGTGGTGGTGTATATTTACTACAAAACTAATCAAATTCGTTTGCAACATCTCATTCCAGTTTTGATTAATAGATTATAATATAACTACAAGGAGAAGGATATTTCGTTTATGATTTTGATTCATGAATGAAAGAAAGCAGAAAGGTCTTTAGGATTTGAGGCAAGGAATTGGTTGTGAAGTAAATCGCCAGCAGTAGGTCGGTATAGGCGATAGGCACTGGATCATGGTTTTTGTCTTGGACAGCCTGGAAGCCATGAAATTTCATCCAGTCCCGTATGGTCTAGTGGCTAGGATAGCTGGCTCTCACCCAGCAGGCCCGGGTTCGATTCCCGGTACGGGAAACTTTTTGCATCTTTTTATTTCATCCTCTCGTCTTCCTCATTCAGCTCATGATACTCTGTCTATTCAACTCAGGATTAAGCCAAGTAAGTCAACGAGATAATATCATGTTCCAAATAAAACAGATATCTGAAAACAAATAAACATAACCATCGCTTGACTTTGTTAGGGGAGTGTGAGTGTAATATAATATGTATCGCTCCAAACAGAAGCGATACATATTCAGGTGTTTTTATTATTGTTTTTTAAAGAAACTGGAACAACTCGTAGTTAAATAGTATGACACAGCATTCAGCATCATTACTGTAGTTGTAGTCTCCTTTAATTGACATCGTAGAGCTTATGGGGAATATTTTCTTGTATAAGATGAGATATTGAATTGCACTGTTTCTCAGGAAGGATATAAATGAAAGTTTATTAGGAGCGGAAGATAATTTATGAGACAATAAAAATTAGTAATGTGACTGCCCAGCCTTTTAAAAAGTTGAACTTGACCTTTCAACAGAGTTGTCCTCCGGTTTTATGTATTCGCATGGCACAAGTTATGCACCGAGGAAGGATAGTTGTTGTCTGAGACGATACGATTGTGGAGCCGAGACACGAGTTTGCCCTGCCAATCAGTACGCACAGTCGCTGCGAGTTAATAAGCTGTTGGTGTTCAGTGTTCATAATTTGTAATGTTCATTATTTAGCATCAGCTTACAACATAACATTCTGTACACTCTACGTTTATTTATTGCTTTGTAAATCATCTAGATACCTGTTCCTGAAGATAATAGAGATCGTATTCCTCAGTCACCTCTGCAAGTGAAATATTGAATGAGGGAGGTTGTTACGAAGTAGGTTTAAGTTTTTAATTCGTTGCAATAATGATGACTTTCTACTTAGCGGACAATATTTGTGCCGTGAGAAATGATGAGATCGTTTTCTTTTAGGCAGTTCAATTAAATTGTCATAAATCATAGCATGAATTATGTTTGATTATGTGTGTGTCCTAATGCTATAGTTGATAGTTGAAGTTAGTCAAACACTGATGTGCAGGAGTGCATCAGTACATGTGTAAAAACAAATTCACTCGATATTCGCACATGAAATCTACAGTGGCATCCCTCTGTGAGATTAATAAATTAATCGTACGAAAGATTCTTCCGGTTGTAAGTTGTGAATAGTATTTACCAATGCATTATTCTAAAGAGGAGCTTTTGCAACGTGAGGCTTTCATATTTCGTAATATAATCAATGACAGCCGGAGCTAATAGAAATGAGAATATTCCTTCTTAAGAGAGAAGAATTTCGATATTCTCAATAGTTATGGTGGTTGGTGCGGTCATTTCTTTTTCTCAAGAGGATCTGTCATCTCGTCATTCATCTGTCACTGCACATGACGTATACTTTCTACTATGAGAAAAGATGCTTAAGACTCCACCGGTATTGTAATTTTGATTCCACCCTTTGGCATTCTTCTTGTCTAAGAGGAAGTCAGTTGTCCTGTTCTACTACGTTTGATTCGCAATTAAGTAAATACACACTAGCGACAAGTGTAATTCATCCTCGATCGCCTGTAGGGCATGAAGAACTAATTGATATCCGACAACAGCAGGAAAAATGTCGGTCTTAATTGGTCACATTCGACGGAATAGGTAATTGGATTACAACGGTACATGCACAATACGAGATACTACGAAAGGATATGTGCAGAAAAAGTAATGTTTCATGCAGAGCTCATTTTTTTAGTCATTCTCCTACTAATCCCCAATCCCCAGTCTCCCATCGTCATGTCATGTATTACTTGCTAGTCATTAGTTATGAGTCTTACGGGTTGTATTAATTCTGAAAAATCTGTCCGTTGCGGGAATTCATTTGAAGCTTAGTTTTCATACAGATGCAGTAATTACAAGACTATATGCACCTAGTTATCAATGTGAATGTCTCATCTTTTATCCTTAGCTGCATACCTCTATACAAAGCACCGGGAGTAAAAATTCACGCTGATTGCAGACAGTCTATTCGAATCGACAAGTATTGCAGTTTTGTTGTAAAGTTAAGCTTTTAGTCCTACGTTTATAACAATGGGAATACAAACAGCAGGCACTAGACTAAACCCACATGAGTTCGTGAACTTTACTTGCAGAAGTCCGAGTTTTCTGGTTTACATTTACATCTTTCTATGTATTCTCTAACAATTGACAAAATTATTTTAAAGGTGTTAATAGGTAGTGGAATCAAGACACAAGAAGCAAGTAATACACGAAAAATGCTATTAAATAAGCAGTTCTACCTTGTCTACACTTGTCTGCTTTCTGTCTGCAAAGTTTTAATCTGCAATCGTGTCGTACGATACTATTACAATCATTATCTGAGTGAATTGAGAACAAATGATATTTTATCAAAAAGGTCAACTAAAATATCCGCTTGAGAATATCTCTGCACTGATACGATTAATTGTGTCACTATCATGTGTCATGTTCAGGAAGAGAAACGAACTCTGACTGAAAACTTAATACGGAATTGCGTAAGTTTAACATCACGATTGCTGTTCTTGAGTTTATTAATGACCTCACTACATAGTGCGTTTCCCATGCCGCTGGCATGAGTCCATGTCAAGTGGACAACATATCTGTTAGTGACAGTATCGTAGCTTAATAATTCTTAATGCAATATGTTAACTTGTTTTTAAAAATCGTAAGAGTTCATGAGTACTTCAAGTCCTATTAGTGATGCGATTGAATCGTTCCTCCGTCCTGAGTCCTGATGAATGATAAGAATTTAAAACGCTCTTTTGTTTGTTGCAGATGATTCAGCTGAAAGGCCCGAGACAGATGATGAAGGGATTGAAAGAGACTCTGGAGACTCTGATGATGATCGCCTGGAGTCAACCCGTGGAGTTAATATCGACACTCTACTCGGGGTAAGTGATTAGAGACAGCAGTTTATATGGATAGTAAATTGCAATTAAGACATACTTGTGCATCCGAATCCTTAATTACAATGACACTGTAGTTGCTAGTTAGCATAAATCGTAAGCAAAGTAAAAGTTTTTATGTGGACACTTATTGCCTTGTAAAATGGGGTAAATGGCTGCCACTGAATGTACGTCTTGTCTTAAGTTTCTGGCAGATTTATGAATATGAGGTTTCATCATTATTGTAATAATTTTTTGTGAAAAAGTAATCTTTAAGAACGGCTGAGCAGTCACCGAAAACTGAAGGAAAGTAAAATCAGTAATTGTCAGTTTTGACCATTGTAAATATAATGTTGGTAATTTTGCCATTCGTTGATACCAGGTTGGGCCTTCTTACACTTCCTCAAAGAAACAAGAAAAATAGATAAAACTGATTGTGCAGCAAGTTGATTGTAGTATGTTGGGTTGTAGGGTAACTATAAGCAGCCTTGCTTGTGATGAGGAGTAGAACAAAGGTACAATTGTTTTGTCGTAAGATTAAGATGGTCATTTAGCAAACAAGGTTAGTTATGATTCCACGCAAAAGAGATAGTGTTGAATGTAGAATGTCTTAATGTGGTAGCTTGTAGCCCTGCAAGCAGTGCAACTATACATCCCTTTTTTAAATGCTATGTTTGAAGTTTGAACTTCTCTGCTGTGTGATGAACTAGCATTCATGTGTGATGGAAGTTGAATAGGAGGAGCTCCTGAAGGTAAACTAGTAACTTGTCGCAAGTGGTTGTGAAGATGAGGAATGTTCATTCAGCTCCAGTAGTTGTTGTTTTATTTATTTTTGGCTGAACAGTGAATAGATTATCATCATAGATATAAACTGCAATGAGGTTTAAATAATGGTGGAACTAATAAATGAAGTTATTCAAGTGGTGAATAAATAAGTGCTGCTTCCGGTTAGGTTTGATACCATCCAAATGCATGTGTGAGACTTCGATCTTATGTCTTGCAGTTATTCAGAAAGTTATAATTTAGAGAAAAAAAGTCGTAGAACTTGAGTATTTTAACTCTAAAATCGTCTCTTGGTACTAAACTGCTACTAAAGCTCCTAAACATGCATAAAAATAGAAAATGGAGAGAGTGGATAGCGATGGTCATTCATTAGATGAGCTACGGGCTACCTATTCTTTCATGATTTCATTGTGTCCACTTCCTTAAGCTCTCCGACGTGGCTTTTTGCATTGCATTTTTCATTATATCCGTCTTAAATGATTCGGTTTTAAATTGCTCTCCCGTCCCACACAAAAACAGCGTTAAATGGAGAGACGCATTCTTTTGTTTTTTGTAGCAACCACAGCGTTCATCCGAGTTCAAAAAGTTATTTGCTCGTCTATCAACAGTATCAACAAGTTATTTTAGTCATCACCGTTTAGTATTATTACCACTTTATTATCGTAAAATGATTTTGAGATGATTAAAAAAACATTTTAGTTTGGAATCCCTTGAACATTGGAGTATTTTTTACGCATCAACACAATCATACATGTCGCAATTATTATTCCGTCTTTAGGATTTATTGTTAGCCTGTGTCAGTTTACGTACTTTTAGTAGTCTTCATTTATAGTTGAAGACGAAGCAAAGCTTGATGTCAGGCTTACCAAAAATTAATGTCTCGACTTATTCATGATGATGATGAAGTTGATGTGCATTTAATAAGTCCGAGCAGTTTTCATTGAATGTGCTGGGAGCTGAAGTAGTAAATATGTTAGGACTGTAATTCAATAGTTGAAAGTAGTTATGTAAGATGAAAGAAGGCAGTTGCATAATAATACAAATTCATAGTATTCTTGTAATCTGGTTTGGTTCGTCTCAGGGCAATAACAACAACCTGAAAGCGAGAAGTGGTGTTCTCATGTTAATGTGGTTGATAGAGATATTGCATTATGTTACACCTGTTTGTTATGCAAAATTGTGAATAACTGAGGCTTACCAATGAGGATGCGGTTCTTGATCTGCCCACTGACTTTTCTTATCATAGTTTCAATTTCAGTGAAGATGTTCATTGATTCTTGGCTTGCGAAAAATAATTTTGGTCCAAACTGAATATATCGTGTGGGATTTTCAATTGATTGACAGTAATTGAACACAAATCAAACCTTACGTGGGCTAGAATATGGAATGCAGTTAAGTATATTACATCATGAATTCGTGATGATAAAAGTTGTGACTCTGCATTACCAATAAAAGTTCAATTTTGATCATGTGAAATAGAGAAATCCGGTAAATTTTAAGCCAACTAGCTTGGCAATGGCAAAGACTGACACAGTATTAAATATTACTGTAATTATCAGGCGTCTTCGATGACAACTGAAGTAAGATTCATGTGGTGTAATGATTACTCGTTATGGTTGGGTAGAATTAGAATCTTCTCGCTGTCTTGAAAAAGAAATTTGAAAAGAGTTGCAGAACCAAGCGAGCTGAGGATGCGATGCGTGATCTGGCAGAATTCTGTTTCAGGTATTATTGGCCTGAGAGCTCAGTTCATGAGAATAAATCGTCTGAAGATGAAAGGATCTACTACAACTGTTAGATACGCGTTGTAGAAGGTGCCTTTGCCTCATCTTGTTCATTAGACAGATTAATGTTGGGTAGGAAGAATCTTTCTCACATTTTTTTGCTTCAACTGCATTGTTATTTGTTGTTGAGCATGAAGGTTGCATTGTTGTTCATTTCTCTTCTGGAATAAATTGATCGAGGGATGTGGCTCTTCAAGTGCAATTTATTTCTTGATTGTTGTACTTTTTTTCTTCAAAAATATTTCCCTGGAGGGACTTTAATAGCTGGGTAATCAGAGTGGAGTGGCCTTCTCCAAATAAAACATCGACGATCCCTGACTTAAATTCTCCGTGTGTTAAGAGGTTATGCGAAGGCTCTTATTTGTATTCACTTATGACTATGACTTGGTATTTTCCACTCGTTCAAGTACCGTGGAATGCTGTGTCTACAAGGCTTCATTGTTTTTTACGATAATATCTTTGAAAGCAATTCATTTTTACGAGTGTAAAGATTATCGGCATTTCACGGAAGGAAATCGTGATCTCTCAAAACAATCATGAAATGCGCGCACTGGTAATTATTTCGATGGCTAGTTAACTTTGAATGAGGAGAAAGTTAAATGATTCAAACACGTAGATTTTATGAGGCTTAAGCAAAAGGCTGCTGTATTCTGCGAGTCAGGAGGTAGCAATTATTTGCATGTCAGATGGTACATTATTAATTACTGCGGTTATTCGGAATTTTGAAACATATTTACATCAGGAGGCGAGCTAATTAAGGTGCTTTTAAAATGTGTTAAGCTGTACTAATTTTAGTGTTTTTGTCGTATACAGTTGTGTCGAGAAAGACTTGGAGGAGGTTCCGGAGGAAACGATGCACATTACAGAGCGGTATGCAGAGCACTCGTTGCAGAAGCCCTTGAATTATCAGAATTTCTGGAGAAGGTCAGACAAGGAACACAACAACTACGAAGACCTGTGGGACATCACACAGGAAGAAATTCTGCGAGTCCGAATCAATTGCAGCCTGATCCAGACCTCGACCAGCTTCACTTTTCCGTTTGGGTAAAAATATTTATGCACTTGTGCCTTTTTAACTTGTCGGAACTTTGAAATTACCGTAGCTGAGGTGTACCCACCATAAATATAAAGTTTAAGATGTCATCATTATTCGTGGCAGGTAAAACCTATAAGCACATGAGTCACACTCCCTGAGTATTCAAGTAATTAGCCGTTTGAGACGGCTCAGAGGTTGATTGTTGATTAAACTGTTCCACCCAACCCATATGAAGTTAATTGAAGGCGTTGACTACTTTAGTTATCGTTGCAAATTCGCATTATCCATGTTATGTTGGCGTGTGTGGAACAGAAACAACAATTTATTTACTACTTGCCTCCCTTCCTTATCATAAAACTTGTGTCAGGATCGAAAGTACCAAAGTATATCAGTCACATTTCAATGGACAGAAATGAGGGTGGATCGTAGTATCATTGCTTGAGTTATCATTTATTCATAAAAAATAGAGTTGAGCAGTTTTTGTGTTTCTTATCCCTTTGCGTATTTTATTTGAGTTGGGCTCCAGACACTTTACATGAAATTGATCGATGAAGATGAATGTGGTCGCATTTTCTAACTTTCCTAATTTATTATTCATATAAAGTAATGAGAGATGTTTTCCACGTACGTCTGCTTAACTACTTGTGTGTATGAGATGCGTGCTTCTTTACATGTGACTCGCAACTGTACGCACTTTTTATTCTTTCCACTTTGGGGCATAATTAATTATTGTAAAATGATGTACGGATGGAAGTGGAAAGTGATTAAGTGGAGATGAAGTGGTGCCAATGTTTCTCCTGACATAAAACAAGATTCAGTAAGAGTTGAAATGCATCATATTACAGCCAAAGCCAACTCTCAAAAGGAAGTGGGCTAGCATTATTGCTGCAATACATTCTTGCGTGCTATTCATCAAAGTTCCAATGACCTAACTCCAATGAGCACAGCCATCAGAGTTGGTTACCTTTTTGCAGCAAAGCAACTCTCTACTTTTGAAACGACATGCAAGATTTAAATTGTATGCTTTTGTGAAATTTCAGGCTCGATTATGGGTACAAGTAATTCAAGACTTAAGGACAGGAGTGAAATTGAAGAAAGTTGAGTGTCGAGAATCTGGATGTAGTTCTACAATTGAATATGAATTGACACCGTATGAAATTCTTATGGATGACATTCGAAGTCGACGGTACAAATTGAAACAAGTAATGGTGGACGGAGGACTGCATCAGAGGATTAAGAAAGATGCTCACGCAATCATTTTAGAATTCATAAGATCCAGACCACCTCTGAAAAAAGTGACCGATAGAAAACTTGCTCCTCCGCCAGCCAAGAAGTACGACCCTGTTGAAGCACTCATGGACTCTATACGAAAACAACACAATCTCAGACCAACGCAAACAAAAGTCCCCACTAGCACATTCAGTAAAGACTCTGTGAGAATTCGGGGCACAAGACGACAAAGCTCTTATGGTGAAATGTCAAGATCTTCATCAATATCTGAGCACAGTCACAGGGACTCGTCAACTCGAGTTAAGTCGAACTCCTCATCGACAAAAACTTCAGAGGCTCCCCAAAGAAGACTCATCAAGCCCGATTTCGATCTTCTGTACAGTTTAGACAAGGATGATGATAGCGATGACGAGAATGGGTCTTCAGGCGCAAACAAATTGAACGATACAACAGGGTCTCTATACTATGGACATATTTGTCCGGATCAAACTCAGTCTGAGCCTACTACTCCTTGGAGGAGTAAACCTCTTGTAAATGGGTCTAAAACAGCTGAAAGTGGGGACGACTCGTGTGTTCCTTCTCGAGTTGACCTGAGAAGAAGACATACGATTTGTAGTCCCAGGCCCACGCAAGGAGACGACCACAGCTCCACA
>JAQGAB010000404.1:0-28375 GCA_034696565.1 Isotomurus graminis | reverse complement strand
AGTTCGGCACTTCAACCAGTAGCAGGGTAGCAATCCTTCGAGGAAGTTGAGCTGCGTTTTAGACCTCGTGCCGCCTGGACTTTTCCTAAATTTATACACTGAGGGTTGAAAAGGAAGGTTAAGGAGGAGAGAGATATGGCACCCCCACCACCACCCACCACTCCGAAATCAAACACGCTCTTCAACTATTTCAGTCGAACTCCAAAATCTACTCCCAAACTTGATGCAAACGGAGGCGGTGGAGGAGGAACTCCAAAGGAAGAATCTCAAAAGAATGGAAGCAAAGGATTGACAACAACTCCAACTTCTACAAAGTCGCCGAATTCTAGGAATAAAAGTCCGACAGCGGTTTCTACTCCTACGTCGTCCAGCAACCGGTCGAAGAAGAGGCGACCTGTGGAGCCTCTTTCTCCTGGTGAAGCGGCGTCTTCAAGTCGGAAGAGGCTTAGAGTAGAGGACTTCTCTGAAACTAAGACTGAAACTAAGAATACTAAAAAGAATGGAGTAAACGGAAAAAAGAAAAGAAAAATTGACTCTGATGATGATGACGACGAGTACAAACCATCCCCGAAAAAAAATGGGGCTGCAGAGTCAGAGTCAGAATACTCCGATTCCGAACAAAGTGTCATTGAGGAGGAGGAACTAAGCACACCAGATGAAGATGACGATGAGTCCCCACGACCCTCTAAATCAAAGGTAAGCAAATATTTTAAACCGGCTATTTTTTTAAATAAGAGTTCTCCTGAATAAGCTTGTAAATTTTATTGCAGAAAAAAATCCCGAAAGCAGCTGATACCACACCTACGGTTTCTGCATCAAAGTCAAAAATTGTTGCTAAGTTGACGCAGTTTCAAAACGGTGGAAGTCCCGGTGTGAGCAGCCCTAGACCTTCTACACCCGTAACCACTGTTGTTGATGATAGAACTGAATCTTGGCCTCATTTGAAACTGGCCTTTCTTCAACCCGATAAAATACAAGATGCTAACAGACGGCGACCTGATGATCCTCAGTACAATCCTAGAACAGTCTTTATTCCTAAAGATTTCTTGGACAAGCAAACTCCTGTATGCTTTTATTCCATTTTAATAACCGTGTTATAATTGTGCTTTTATCATTGTAATTTTGTAATCAAAGGGTATGCGACAATGGTGGGACCTGAAAGCACAAAATTTTGATACTATTTTGTTCTTCAAAGTTGGGAAGTTTTACGAGTTTTATCACATGGATGCTGTAACGTGCGTTCAAGAGCTTCGAATTTTGTACATGAGGGTAAGTGAGATTAGTTCAGCCGTGTTATATTTGTGGCATCTTGAACATTTGACATTCAGTGTTTTGTTGTCAATTTAGGGGGAATTCGCTCACAGCGGATTTCCGGAAGTTTCTTACAGCAAGATGGCATCGACTTTGGTTGAGAAAGGGTATAAAGTTGCCCGTATTGAACAAACTGAGACTCCTGACATGATGGCTGAACGTTGCAAAAGTCAGTAACATACAGAGGCATAATCTATTTTACTAGTTAAATTGATTGATGGCTTTATTTGCCAATTTTGGTTGTTTTAAATGCAGAAATCAAGCCAACTAAATTTGACAGAGTTGTTAAGAGAGAAATATGCCAGATCTCTACAAGAGGGGTTCGATATGCTTCGTTTCAAGATGACTCGATATCCAATCCATTTAACTCTGAGTCAGTTTTCCTATATGGAATTGCGGAGAAAATTAAAGTAACGGTTTTATCTAACATAATAATGAGTGCATAATAGTTAAAGAGTTGAAGTCAGTGTTGTTGTTGTATTACTAAAGCCAACCGCTTCAGGGCCTTCCGAAATTGGAGTTTGTTTTGTTGACACAACAATTGGGACATTCTTCATCGGACAGTTTCAAGAAGATCGTTATTGTTCTCGCCTTCGTACACTCTTATCTCACCATATTCCAGCCCAAGTGAGTACTACATTTATTGGCTTGAGTGTAACCAAGTACCAACTTTCGTTATCACTTTAGATTCTGTACGAGAAGGGAAAATTAAGCCCTGCTACACATCAACTTCTAAACAATTTCACTGATGCCCGTAAAGATGCTCTGTTGTCGGAAACCGAGTTTTGGACTGCTGAAAAAGTACTTAAGTATTTAGCGGAACAAACAGTATTTCAAGATAAGAAATCTGGATCTGTGATTTGGCCAGACAACCTGAAACAGTTTGTAAATGATGGTATGCAAATGAACAATTTCACTCATCTCTTGAAGAGTTTTATGGTGCTTAAGAGGTCATTTATATATTTCCAGGAGATACATTGGGTATGTCTCCTGGAGATGGCTGGGAGCTGGGACTGAAAAGTTTTGGAGGAGTCGTTTGGTACCTGAAGCACTGCTTAATGGATCACGACTTGCTTTCACTGCAACGATTTCTCCCGTATGAACCTGTTGATGTAATGAATGCTAGTGTCATAAGCCGTAAAAGTACAAAAGTGAAGGGTCCGAAATATATGGTGAGCACAACTGTTTATAAAACATCACATGCCATTTAAAACGGAGTAAGTAAAATGAGTAAATATATATGAACAGGTATTGGATGGTATCACTCTCCGTAATCTAGATATTACTGAGGGATCACGAAGCCTTTTATCTGTGATTGATGGCTGTGCCACTCATTTTGGAAAGAGGAAATTGAGGAATTGGATTTGCATGCCTTTGGCCATCCCCGAAGAGATCTCAGAAAGACTAGACGCTGTGGAGGAGCTTATTGGACTGGACACTGAAATCAAGTCAAAAGTTACACCCTTCCTGAAACTACTTCCTGATCTCGAAAGACTTTTGAATAAGTGAGCATTGTTTTCAATGTTGTGAGCATGTTTTGTGGTATTCAAATACTAATTGTTCTTTTATAGGATTCATTATTTGGGAAGTTCGCATAGAAGCAAGAGTCATCCTGAAGGGCGAGCATTTTTCTTTGAGGAAATAAAATATTCAAAGAACAAAATTGCAGACTTGCTTTCAATTCTGAAAGGTTTTAAAGTGTGTGAACAAGTTATCAATCTTTTCCAAAGTAAGAGCTTCGACATTGCAACAATGGAAAATTGAATGTATTAAAAAACTGAAAACTAACACGTCGATAATATTTGTTCAGAAAATGACGCAGACATTAAGTCATCATTACTTACTCAAGTTGTCTCCAACTTCCCTTCCCTTGGACAGCTTTTGAAACAATTCGATGTAAGTAATATTAAATTCAATTTATTTCTTTGTAATTGACACAGGTATTGTATTTACTATTTACTGTAAACTAAACATTAGGAAGCCTTCGATCATCAGTCAGCAGTAAAAGAAGGGAAAATTATACCCAGACCAGGAGTAGACGAAGACTTTGATAATGCAAAAGAAGCTGTACAGGAAGTAGAACAAGATGCAAATGAATATCTCAAACAAATTAGCAGGCAACTTGAGACTCGGGTTGTTTATTTTGGATCTGAAAAAAAGCGCTATCAACTGGAAGTTTCGGACAAAATTCGTGTCCCTAAAGAGTTTGAAATGAGCTCTTCCAGGAAAGGATTCAAGAGATATTATGATGAGAAAACAAAGGTACGTATAGTACAATAGTTCACCATCGGGTAATTTACTCACACATTATTGGAACTTGTTTCGTATCATAGGGTTTTCTCGCAAAAGTTATGCAAGCTGAAGCCAAGAGGGAAGAAGTGTTGAGAGACATAGCCAGACGCATTTTCGAACAGTTTGACAGCCAGTACGTTTCATTCATTACACTATCATTTGACTTCACACGTCATACTTGTGTTGAGAGTTGAGTTTTACCTTTTGTTAAATTTTTTGAAGCCGAGAAACGTGGAAACAAGCTGTCGATTGCATTTGCACACTCGACGTCTTGCTGGCTTTAGCAGCATTCTCGTCGAGTGATGATATGTGTCGGCCCTCGGTGGTGTACTCGGAACGCCCATTTTTTAATATCGTGGACGGCCGTCATCCTTGCATGTCTCGGGAAATATACATTCCAAACTCTTGCCAGTTAGGAGTCTCCAATGAATCTCAAGACTCTCCGAGTAGTAGTGGAAACTTTATTCTACTCACGGGTCCAAATATGGGTGGAAAGTCTACTTTGATGAGACAAGCTGGACTTCTGTCTGTGCTGGCTCACATGGTGAGTGAAACGCATTGATTCATAGTTTCGGGATTTCTTACAACTCATACTCTTGCTTTGCAGGGATGCTTTGTTCCTGCTGAAAAGTGTGAAATGAGCGTAGTTGATAGAATATTCACACGACTTGGAGCCAACGATAATATTGGAGAAGGTGAGAGTACTTTCTTCGTAGAAATGAGTGAAACGAGTGCCATACTGAAACACTCCACTGCGAATTCACTTATTCTAATGGATGAGTTGGGCCGTGGGACTGCAACGTATGATGGAACAGCGATCGCCTATGCTGTTGCATCTGTTCTGGCTGAGAAAGAATGCAGATCCATTTTCTCAACCCATTATCACACGTTGGTGGAGACTATTGAACACCTTCCATCCATTCAACTCGGCCACATGGTACTTTTACAAGATAATTGTCATAATTCGAATGATGTGAATCCAATGCAAGCTAATTTTGATGATAATGGATACAGGCTTGCATGGTGGAGAATGAGAACGAGGAAGATCCAACTCAAGAGACCATTACCTTTTTGTACAAATTGGCACCTGGTGCATGTCCAAAGTCGTATGGATTTAATGCCGCTCGTTTGGCTGGACTAGAAGATAAAGTGATTCGAGTCGCTCACCGAAAAGCTAAGGACTTTGAAGCAGCAGTTAACAAAGTAGATGTTTTCAGGAACATTTGCTCACTTGTTAAAACCAAGCAGTTGACGTTAAAGGACACAAAGTCTATTTGCATTTAATGCAAGGGGCTCTTTCCAATAATTTTCTGTTGATGCCAACCAATTAACTATTTGGCACTCAGTTAACAAATTGTATTTTACTACCACAGACACAGTACAAGTTGCACGCAGTGTGAGTGTAAACTTTTGACAAGGCACCTATGAAATTCCTAGCTACATGAGTTCCTGAACAAAAACTAATTGTGATGAGCACGGTACAGTTACACAATAAAATTCATATGCATGGCACGACTTACTATAAATTTTACGAAAGGAAACTCTCCTTATAAACTGTCTCTCAAGTTTAAACTTAAAATGCCATAAGTATCGTTTGAATAAAAGGATTTTAATGTTGAGAAATAATCGCATTTCCACCCAAGTTTTGTCGTTGCATCACCTGAACATCAATTGCCGAAGTTAATTAATTTCCCTGCTTTGATGTTGGTAGCAGATCAAACCATAAAGTGTGCGAGGAGTTGGCAAAGCTTGAGAGTGAAAGTTCCAACTCCCAGTAAAGTATCTCACAGTCTGACCCAATCCTTGTGATGATGCAAACTCCTGAAAGCTTTCCCCGTGATACCTTATTGGAAGTGAAAGTAAGGAGCAAAGTGGTTTCACAAGATGAAACAGGGCTTTAATGACTCAAAATAAAATATGTAGTGTAACGATGAACATTAAACGCTTCGTTACTTCAAATATGAAATCCAATTAGTATACAGTTAGTCTCAGCAACAGTAATAAGTATGTGTAGGTACAGAGAGAGGTTTCATTCACATCTCTACTGACTAGGAGTACCGAACGACCTTTTACACAGATTCCTGTCTTTCTACACTTTCTCTAGAAACTAGGAGAACACAACTCACATAATAATAACCTCCTACTCATTCATTCACACATGGAGAAAATACAAGAATCTCATTACACAACTTGATATGGTCTTGTCGGTTTCACAATTACACGGGATTTCTCATGTGTAAAGGATTCACACGTCTCACCAACAACACGCGATATGCAGCCATCCATGGAGAAGGGTTTCTAAGAGATTCCAAGGAAAGACAAAGTAAAGAGACATTACTGTCCAGGAAAGTGAATAGTTAGCCATGATTGTTGGAAGAGAAAGCGTGTGGAAGTAATTTGGTTCAGCTACAGGAGGTTGGGGAGTGATGAGGGTCGTTGATTAAATCATGCTCATTATCAAATATAGAGTCAGAAGCTTGTGTCGCATTATCATCAGAGTCCTCATCAGCAAACTTGAGGGTGTCGAGCGAAGTCTCTTTCACTGTCACTTCATCCTTCCTCATCATCTTCTTCAACCCAACCACGCTCCCAGAACTCCCACTGCTGTACACCAGATCAGAAAAGACTCCCAGGCTGGTACTCCCTGAGTGACTTGTCGTTGCCGGAGTAGTTGTCATCTCCATCCCATCTTCATCATGTGAAGAAGTCCCTCCACCACTGCTACTCCGACACGGAAGCATCTCATCCTCCCCTCCCTCGTCCACTCCAGGGTACACCTCCGAGTTCCACAACACAAATGCCGGCTCCAACCCCAAATACGACCCTGGAATCGTCCCCGCATTCCCCACGTCGTAGTCATAGTAGTCCATCTCAAAGTCATGATCCGCATCTTCCATCTCCGCCCTGCTCCCCACCCGAGACTCGTCTTCAGAACATCTCACGCTCCCCTGAGTCGTCGACACTGACAGTTCACTCTTCCCAATGTCCTTCTTCACCAACCCCTCCTGATGATGACCCCGCAGCTTATTATTCCCCTCCACGTCCTTCCTCCTCCGACGTCTGGACACCTCCTTCGTCGTCACCCGATCCCCACTCGCCCGTCTCTTCGCGTTCTCCTGCTCCTTCAACAACTTCTCACTTTGCCTCACCCCTCCACCTCCCTTCTCCGACAACGTCGACGTCGACGCATTCGTCGGAGTCGAGTTCGAACTCCTCTCAGAACCATTCAACGAAATGCTCACGGAACTACAATCCTTCACCGTTGTGGCCGTCCGCATCACTCGCGCTCCACTCCCCAACGGATCCATGCAATAAATCGTCTTGGTCATTCTGCCCTTCCCTTCGTCGCCACCTCCGCCACTCTTCGTCGGCTCCTCAACGCTCCTCCGCTTCTCATCCAAACTCTCCTTCACCCGCAAGTTCGTCTCGGACAAACTCACCGACCGCACCAGCCCTTCCCCCCCACTCACCTCCCCACCCCCCTTCATCTTCTTCTTCTCACCCTCCTTCACCTTCTTCTTCACTAAGACACGCGAATGCGTTGGCGTCGTGGGGAAAGACTTGACCCTCGTGGACAAATACTCCAGAGGCCGAGGCCGGAGAAGAAAGTACTTTAACCTCAAGATCCTCAGTCTCCTCCAGTATGAATAGTCAAAGGACATCAGCGTCACTGAAGTACACCTGGACGAGTCATCCTCACCCCCTCCGCCCCCTCCCACTTCCCCTCCACCTCCTACAACACTCCCTTCATCCTCATTATCAAAGCATTTCAACTCCTTGTACTTCTCCTTCTTGTACACCTTCGTAAGACAACCTCCGAATCCAGAGAGAACCACCACCACCAAGAAGAACAAGAGAATCATCTTCAGCACCAGGAAAGTCCAACCTTCATACGAAACCAACGCCACCACTGCCGTCCCAACGGGTTCTGCAAAGTGCAAGTCAAACAGACTTCATGAATCTCCACAATCATTTCTCCATCAACTCATCATCCCACATAGGTTCCCACACACACACACACATACACACTTCCGGTGGTTTGGTAATGAGTACGAAGGGATCCCATGACGAGGGTCCCTTGGGAAGCGGAAAGAAATAAATGGGGGATCAAAGGGAACCTCAGCCAGTAGGAACCTCATGGGGATACCTACCCAACTTTCTCTGATATTTCATTGTTGGTGTTGAAGACAGGTGGAGATTAAGGGACTCACCGAGGAGACCAGAGGAATTGGCCAAAGTCAGCGTAGAGTAATAAGCAATAAAATAGATGAATTGTCCAGAGCAGTTTTTGTTCTGGTCCGAAGCCGTCGCGATGGATAATGACGCCCCCGTGGATTCCACCGTCAGGTTTTCATATAAATTCACCTCCTCCCTTCCTCTCCGCCATCCGCCACCACCACCACCTCCCTCATCGTAATGAAAGTGTTCCTCCTGATCCCCAGCATCATGAGATGTTATCATTTGCAGCAAATTGGAATCTGTCGTGTTCCCATCTCGAAATGTTATCGTCACACATTGCAGATCCATTTCCACGATTTCCAATCGCACCCGGTCCTTCTCTTCCTTCGCCTGTCCCATCATAAATCATAGTCACAGCCACTTCAACACTTAATCCCACTCCTCACAATTACATTAAGTGATTTTTAGCTCTTTCTCTCCATCTCCAAAGTCACTGCCACTTACACTTCCTCTCAAACACACCAGATTTCACATCTTTACAATCTCATGACAACATGAATCTCTAAAAGTCACTTAAAGTCTATCCATTCAACCTCTCGACTTCTTGTACTTCCTATAAAGTCCATGAGACCCTTATCACCCAATCCAACTCATCATCAACTGTTAAATTAATCTGAGAAACCCTTTTTTAACCCTTCCTGCTTTCTCCACAGTGAAACTACACATGAACCTCCAATACTATCGTCCTGTCTTACAACATCCCAACTCACACTTTCACATCTCCTCCACACTTTTCTTTCCCTTTCTCCTAACAAAGCAAAAATCCCAATTTTACTTCTGAACTTCCCTTGTTTCCAATAAATTTAATGCTAAAATCTTTTTGGGTGAAAGTACTCTCAAAGTCTCCACACAGACTCTCAGTTGTTTGCTCACTCGAGCTTTAATCCATCCACCACCCGTCATCATATCCACACAACTCTCTCCAGTCTCTCTACCTTTCCAAGCAAACAACAATACAAACACTGTGAAATGAGAAAACAAAGTGAAGAAATACTAAAAGTGTAGGACAGAAAAAATACAAGTGGGAAAATGAAGCTTTCTCTACGTACAAATCACTCTAAACAAATGAGACTATGCCTTTGTTGTATACCACGACACACACACGCTCATCTATATGCTTAATACACTCAACGCCACTCTTCTCCTGTTAAACACACCACAAGAACAAGTTCGGCCTAAACAAAACACATTCTTTCATTTCCACCTTTCCCTCACATTACTCACGGCCTACTCCGCTACTTTTACTTATGCCCATCGTGTGTCAGTAAGATGCTTCACACCTAAACACACTTTCTTCACTTCGTTACCAGTCGGAAGTCGGGTTACAATGAAACATCTTAGAAAATTACAAGATGAACTATAAAAGAGTAGGCGGAAAGAGGAATAAGGAGATCAGTGAGTGAATATTGAATGAACCTAAACACACATACTACAGAAGGTTATTATTAGGACGTTAGACGGAGGAATAGGAGATTGAGCCATTACACCATCCACCATAAATTTAAATTGACTAACTTGCAAAATCCACTTTAATTTATGATGATCCACTTCATCCTCATCAGCACAGGGGGAAGAATGATTAGAGGAAATGAAGATTACGAGAGTGTCATTTCTCCCAGGAACCAAGTCGTACAGAATGCATCCGCACTCACAGCCTTGCGTCATGTTCGCCTGAATGTGGTGAAAGTCGGGTGGAGGTTCCGGAGGAGTTTGTGGGGGCGGGTTGAGACTTTCTCCGACATACACCACCGACGTCGCTCCAGGACATTCCGGCTGAGGATTATCACAACGTCTCTCATCAATCGCCTCCCCCTGTGGACAACAAACACTCGACTGTTTCATTATACATTCATCACCCTTGACCTCATCAACTCTCGGGAGACTCTGCATATGAATACTCAAACACATTATGTACCTCTCTCTATGCAAGTACACATCCAATAAACATACAACCATCTCTCATAACCATAACTCACTCTCCTCATTACCAAATCTAAAGAACAAGACGGAAATTAAACGACATTACACGCCTAATGAGCCATCCGCTCGTGTCATATCTCACATTATCATCATCTCTCCCGGTCTTCCTCTTTTAACGCTTTTTAACTACTTGTCTAATTATCACTATTATATTTCATGATCTCTTTTTCTCTTCTAATTATAAACTCCTTCCTCATATAGACACGTTCCCCATGCACACTCATCTCTCCCAACACATTATCATTATTATCCCAACTACACACCATTCTTCACCATTTCATCCCAAGTAAATCCCTCAAAGCAACAATCTCTTCGTGAGCACAAAGAACAAAACTCACAGAAATCTTGGAGCTTCATCACCATGTCCTCCTCGTGTTAAACCAAAAGACTAAAAGACTTTGTCAAATTCCCGTGAACATCCAAAAGAAACTTTCTCCAATCTTTAAGCTTCTCTCTCTCTCGTTGGGTTCCAATAAAAACACAATAAACTCATAAAAACACCCCACCAGTCATCTTTTGAGACTTTTTACTTTTACAGACTTTCCCTATGGTACGTCGTACATCTCACAACTTATACGGAAGTAGTGTGGCTCTCAGTCACAAAGGGAGATCGAAACCTCAAGAGCTTTCACCGTCGTCCCGCACTACGTATATAAATATAATGTAAGCTCCCACCCCCGTCTGGTGTGACGATGATTGTATTGATCATCATTTGCATGAGTTGAAAAAAGTATGAAGTGACACAAAATGGGGATAATACAACAGATATATATTCCCCACCGCTTTCTTCACTCTCTCCACTTTCTATATTACCACTTCACTTTACAAGTGAGGCTGTGTGAAATCCCAAAATATGGTTCATTCTAGTAGGAAGCGATAACTGTGTAAGAGAAGTAGTAATGAGTGTGTAGAGAGTATAGGAGTACACACATCTCCACGGGTTTTATGCACATCTCAATCTCATTATTGCTCCCATACGGATAACTCTATCGCACCCAAACCACCTTTCACACAAACCAAATCTCTCTCAACTTACTTGACAAAAGTTAGCACCAGAGGATGGAGGTGGGTTGTCGCAAAACCGGTAGCGGTACTGCTTTCCATCTGCCCCACATGTCACAGTGCACGGAGTCCACGAGCTCCACGGACCCCAACCCCCATCTAATTAATCATCCAATTACTTATGAATACTAATAACCCTGTCTCCACGATTTAATCCTACGATCATCCAGCCTATATGCTCTGCACAAAAGCTTTCATTGTCTCCTTCAAATCAAAATCATCATCACTAATGGGTCTCCACTCTCCTCGCCCAGTCAAACTCCCTTTCACCACGGGAAATGAGGTGAAAGCATTTTTGGTCGTGGGAAGCAAATAAACGAGAAAGCAACAACGGTGAATAGGCGGAGACTCCCTCAGATATAATTTATTAAGTCCAAACCACACACAAAAGCAAACAATGGTCGATGTAACTGACCTGAAAGTCGCAAAGGTGGATTCGTAGGGATACATTTTTCCACCACAACAGCCACACTGTCATCCACAGCTGTGTTGATGTACTGGAAACAAAATCGTAGAAACCTGCAAAATTACCCAATAAAATCAACCCAATTCTTCATCACTTAAAGTCCACAATACTCTCAAAGTCTAAAAGTCCGTTCAAACTCAAAATCACCCAACCAATCCACTCCATTAGACACTTCTTTATAGAACTCCAGTCAAAAAGTCTCTCTACCTAAAACATTCTACGCTCACACACACTCTTCACTATAAACCACCAGGAGAGAGTGATCTCCAAGTATAATTTCCAAGACAATCTGCTACCTCAGTCTTCCTACAAATGTCTTTCTCCCTTACAAGGCCAAAGTTGATTATTTCTACCAAAGAAAGTATAATCTTCGGAAGGACATTAAAAAGAACTTAAGCTCCCATCTGGTCTCCCACTTTCTTTCTTATGAAAATGCTATCGTTAAGATTAAACGGATTACACACACACACACACGGAGTCATTCCTACTTTCTCTTATAGTCAACCTCTCATGCTCTCCGAGTGACGTGAATGACAGCACTGACACGTTTAACACTTCTCCCTGTCCCAAAATCTCTCAGTCAGTTTTTAAGGCCAAAACCCGACTCATAAAGGCAACCTAACCTACAAACATTCTCCAGGGGAACTTACAAAGACAAATGCACATTTATTTGTGGCATGTAATCCTTTCCTCCACGCATGAGATTCACCTACACACACACGAGAGATAAAAAACTAGAGTAATCGTTTGATAGTCTCGACGAGTCTTCCTCTAGGAGTTAATAAAAGATCCGCTTTACGCCTCACTTTCACTTAAATGATTTTTGCTCAATTTACTCTGCTCCCTAATAAATATCCGGACCAACCTACCTTTACACTTTACAAATTTTACTAAAATGCATCTCCACACCCGTCACCAAGTCACCACTACCTCACCCACCACAGAGACACAAGTCAACCCGGTAGAAAGTAATCCTCCACTGATTCCTCCCTAATTCTCCACCCTAAACCTTAAACCTCTCCTGTCAAAACAGGTCACCAAGTCTCCCTTTTATTGACTTGAATTTTCTCAAACTTCTAAATTTTCAATTACTTTTCCTATCTCCACTTCCCTTCGTTCCATCCAACTTTCACTTTACTCCAGTTGTATTCTCTCCAGGAGATTCCTTCGCCACTTTCCTTCCTTCATCCTCTACTATACACAACTCTGTCGTTTGTCACCAAAGACTTATCATTTCATGCCTTGCAACTTGTTTAACTTGGGATATTAGTTTAGTTTATTGTGTTGTAAGAGGAGGAAGGGTTAAGTGGGGTGTGTATAAGAAAGGAACAGTCAAACAAAAACTTTCCTTACCGTTGAGGGAAGAGATTGCATCTGAACGTGACAACTCGGTTATTCGGTCGAATTTGTTGCTCTCCAATGTAACTCAACCGACTTGGGACTAGAAGACTGGGAACAGAGAGAGTCTCATGTCCATACACTCGGATCTTGTCTCGCCCAGGTAACACACAACTCGGGTACGACACCACCACTCGTATCGAATTTCGACAAGGCATCACCGTCGCCTTACTCATGTTTATCGAAAACTGCGAACCCCACTCCACACTGAAATACACAATCTTTTTAACTACACTTCATTTGCATCCAATCATCTCAAACTCATTTTTACTGCACGGAAATTGCTGTCTCACAAAATACACTCAAAACCTCTGCCTACGAAAGCAATACACTATTATTCGAGACTATTAGAACACTCGAATCCCCGAGAAAGTCCCACCAACTCTTTCTCATCTCGCTTTCTCCCACCACCGTCAACACTCCTGGCACCCACCACCACCAGAATTCCCAGAATTCCTCCAAACAACACGTGTGTCGGTTCGAACAACCCATGCGGACTTTATTATTCCACTCTAATGGCCAATGCAAAGGCTATTGTACTCACCAAACTCAGTACGTGAGCAAGAAGTAAATGATATTCAATCAGATATGAAAATTTTACGTGGCTCATTGGCTCCCAGTTTTTTTAGTTCGTTTCCTATTTAAAAATGACAAAGTGGTGGAAAAGCGTCCACACGAGTACACGAAAGTATCATTTCTTGATAAGACCTCTCGCGTTCCCCTACACCATTAATACTTTCACTCGCTCACACGCGCTTTCTATTTCCTTCTCCTTAAGTGGCTTTCATTCAAGTTTCATTGCTCCCACTAACAACTAAAGACCCATACTTCTGAATTTACTTTGTTGATGCATTTAAGAAGATGGAAATGACGCTGATAAAGAAATCTTACGTGAAGGGGAACACTAAAGACTAAATGAGACTCCTATCATTATTATGCGCCACACAACTCAAACCAACTAGCCACTTGCACTCTCATACACGTCTCTTGTATCGTGAACACATTAGTTCATGTCTGGTTATGACTGGGCAAAGCAATTAAGCCACACAAACTCAAATTCACACACACACGGAACTTACCGGATAGGCCGACTTTTAGCGATAACACTTTTACTTCCCTCTTCCTTCAACTGAACTCGAAATGTTGCATTCCGTCCCCACAAATGACACTCCACACTCGTTGTTATCCGTCCTTCCTTCTGTAAATCACACAAAAATCACCAACACCGTTCTGTTAGTGCATTATGACTATTTACACCCTCCACACGAACAATTACACCCAAGCAAACAGCATTCACCAGCCAATAGACAAATACCCGTAAACATATCATTCACATCACTTCACACAAACACCCATCATATCCACTTGTCCATCCAGACATGCGTTTTATTCCATCATCTAATGATCTCCAAATTAGACACAAGTGTGTTCCTCTCTCTCTTTTGTTCTTGAGACAAAACCTACTAAATCCATGAATGAAAGGCTCATGTTCAAAAGCCAAAGAAGCACACAATTCCTCCCAGTCCACTTGACTTTTCTCCATTGTCCTTCACGCGGCTTACTCTGCCTTCTTCTGGACTATCCAAACTACATAATACACTTCCTATCTGTATGAATAACATCCACTCAAAACTTAAACTACGTCCCAACCTTCTCTCTCAAACTCACTTTCTTCCTTCCAATAACTCCGTAGCCATCGTTAAACTCTCTCTCTTTATCCTCATCCCTTTCAAAACCAATTTCCCCGTTGATACATCTTACACATCATGTTTAAAACAAACCCAAAGAGAAATGAAAAAACACCAACTTTTTATTCCAACCGGTTACTTTCACTGACCCGCATCAAACTTACGAGGGTCTTCAATACCTCTTGCAGAACACCGGCTTCACATCTACTCACGTACTAGTTAAGCCTTTAAGTCTTAAACTTTCACACACACATATACATCCATACACACCTAAAGCTTTCTACACGGCGCAAGAATCTCCCCTGGACAAAGTAATTTTGTGTTAATTCAACAAAGCAGCAAAGGAACTTAAGACATGCGCCAATTATTCATGTAAGACTTTCTCTCTTACCTGTAGAGCTTGTAAAGGATTGTCGAAAATACTAGCAAAGTCTCGATTGCACTCAATATCCTCCTTATCGTTATCATACTCTTCATCATTGTCAAGTGACTCAGTCTTTCTCAGGGGCGAAGTTGAAGTGCAGAGGGACAAGGTGAGCACTGTGCGGGGTAAAGGAACCTTCGGCTCACAGGAAGTACTTCTCGTAAGTCCAAAGGTAATTGGGGTTGACGTAGTGTAAGCCTCGATACGGTGGGGCACTTCGAAAACTATCGTAGGGTACGTTATGCTGATTGTTACATTTGATAACACCTCCTCAGACCTCACCACTCGTACCGAGTACTCACCCCCTTGCACCACCAAATTACACAAGAAACTGACCTGAAACCACAAAACGATTCTTTTTACGCCCAGCCACATTTTAATTATACCTTTGCAACTCCACTTGGAGCTTAATGCACACACATGCCGCATAAATACGCTTCGGGAGTCTCTACAAATACCGGAAGTACACTCCACACACAAAGCCCCGAAGTGCATGTGTGCCTTCATTACACAATTCCCTTCTCTCTACAGATTTTTCTGTTGAATGCACTCAACCAAAATTACAAGTGAATGCATCCAAATTGAGTCTCAAGTCGTATTCCTCTCTTGTCTGGCATGAATTAATTCAGTATCGACATACACAGTCAGACAAGAAGGGCTTCATGGATTCATCTCCAACCTCTTGAGGGAATCATGTTCCCATTGTCAGTGAGAAAGGAGTAGTGAGCCATTAAAAGGACAATGTAATATACACGTACTTTGTGCCAGGACATGGAGAGCGAGGTGGGTAGAGTTTCCAGGATGTCCATTCCACCACCTTCTCGAAGCAGAGTCAGTTGTACCTCGAGTCTCCCAAGACTTGAGGATTCATCCTCCAATCTCCCACTCAGATTAAAGACTAATGGAGATAGACGAGTCCACACGATGAGGTCTCCACTAAGAGCTTGGAAATCCCTCGGACCAACAATCTCAATTGGTTCCACATGCCCGTGGAAAGGTACCTGCGGTTGGGGCGAGGATAATGATGACTTTGATGATGATACAGGATCAAACGCTCCAAAATCCCTGTCCATTACGCACACTTCAGCTACAAACACCAAATCAAACATCCATAAGCCAACTTCCTCACTTGTATTTTTATACACAAGCCTTCCTACATTTCCCTGGGACATTTCCACCACAAAAGAATCCAAAGAATCCCTTCCACAATAATCCCTATGCCTTTCTATCTCCTGTTCTGCCTAGTTGCGTGTGTTTGTCCTCCAGGGCACTCAACCAACAAGAACCAAATATTTTCATCCCTCGTAAAGGACACTTAAGACGGTGAGGACAAGTCGTTCCCAGGCTCACACTTTATTGTGACCACCTCAACCGCTCAGCCTCGCACTTCCTTTCTCCCGTGTTAATCGCATATTGATACGGATAGGAAGGAACTGACAAGAAATCACGTAGACTTTCCCACTTTCCCCACCGTCATCTCATTATTATGCCAAGTCTTCCCGTCTCGGCCAATTGAGTCAACCCAACCGGAAAACGCTGCGAATAAATATATATTTACATTTTCTCTTTTGCCCTCCGTCGAAAATTCATGGGTACTTTCCCTAAAGTGCTCCAGCATTCTTTTCAATTTCATCCGTCTGCTTTGGTCAGCAAAGGAACAACTTCAAAATATATTTCTCTGTACTTTCTCCTTCTTCTCCTTCCTTTGTCCAAATGACTCAAAGCAAAGAAATCAAAATGTGGAAAAGACCAAACACACAACAACAACGAGATTCGATTTCATTGATTGGATTCCGCATAACTTTCTCTGACCAATGTCCCTCTCAATATATCTCCACACATGTTAAACTACATATGCTTACGTGTTCTTATTCCATATATAAATGGATACACATACTTATTACGATCGAATAAAACACTACTACTTTTTAAAGGTCTCATATATATAGAATCCACACTATCACTGACTGTTACTGACCATACCTTCTCCTATGTGACCCCCCCCACTTTACTCTCCACACACCATTATTATCCCCATCTGCCACACCGAACCTCTCTCTCTCCCTTCCTCACTATTTCTCGACAATTTCCCAAATTTCGTGTGCATTGAATTACAAATCCCCCAGAATAACAGTAAAACAGCAAAAGGTACAAACACACACACACAAACACTGAGCCAAAGGAAATGTCTCCACGCCCTGCATATGTATGAATCACACGAGGTGAGTTTTATTGCACTTGATCTCTATTTTTCTGGTACATCCAACAAACCAATGCCTCTGTCCTTTTGTTTCCCTTCACTTGACATGAGAAAGAGAAAACACCAGAGACTAGAAAGAGAAACGTGTTTTGAGATCCTTCCTTTCAAATGGTAAAGGGCATTTTATAAGCTCAAGATCCATGTCGGTGGATAAATAATCCACTCGAAGACACGAGACACCAATACCTTCGCACAAAAGAAAAAGAAACACACAGGAGCGTTGCATAAACCTGAAATGACAAACATGTTCATACTTTATAGTCATTTCGTCCTCAAGACATGTCAACCCATTTCGGAAGAAATGAAGAATGCTCTCACACACTCCTCCTTTATCTTTTTCTCTCTGTGTGTCTTCTTGTGATCTACACATTTCTATATTATTATATCCATACATATCTCTTCACCTTATTCCTCTACTTTCTCCAAATTAAGCTCAGTCCTACATTAACGAGTGCGGTGACTGTGTGTATATATCCTACGGAGATGAAAGTGTCGGAGAAAATGAAATATTTCTGAGACGGAATGCAAAAGAACGTATTATGGTGATGAATTTATCGATCACATTTTTTTGTTCTCAACTAAAAAGACTAAAAACTACACACCGAGTGACAGATGGAGAAAGAATGGAAGGTTTTAGGAAGATGAGGCCAAATAATTAATTTCCTTGATCAGTCAACCGAACTAAAATAAATTTGGTTGAGTAGCACATACTCCCTACCAGTCTCTCTCTCTCGCTTTACATCATCAAATTAAGTTGTGGTTGAGGAGAACAGTCATCCCGATATTCACGACAACTCTACTGATTTCATTTGCTACATGAGACTAGTGAAACCTCCTTCCGGATTTCTTGGCCATATCCCAGCATACATCTCCCTATGCTTCCCTACAGTGTGTCACACGAACTACTCCCACCATACCCACTTTCTCCACTACTTTCAAACTCTTTTAACGCCATCAAACCAATTAACGAAAGCCAATTATATACTCCATGTGATTATTCTGCCCCCAAAAGTATCAAGGAAATTAAGGAATACACTGCGGTCCATATTTGCCCAGTACTTTTGACTTCCCAGAGAGATGACTTATCTCTTTCCTGAAACCAGGAGCAGTAGATCTCTGGAGATGACTAACCGTCTAAGATGTCTTTTTCTTCTATTTACTAATTTACTTGAGACCAAACTAACTCTGAGAAAGTCAAGACGTCCAATCTCTCAGTTTCTCTCCACTTGTAGCTACTCCTCAGCATTCCCAACATTCTCAACCACCTTCAAATTGTATCTCTCACGGTGAAAGTCGTTTATATAGAATCGCGGTCACCTTACTCACCCACCAAGTCATTCGTTGTCTTCTTAATTAACTCAAAGACGAATGTCAACCATTTCGTGAACTCCACCTAGCTTCTCTACACTTTGTACAGTCACTTCAAATACACAAACTTCCCTCAGACATTTGTCATCGTGTGTAATACCCACTCTGTTACATAATACCTTCCGTCTCCTTCTTATGCAAATATACTCATTTCTCATCCTCATTTACTCTGACACTGAATGTCTCTCTGAATTAATGCAAACATTTACCGCATGGTTACAACTCAAAATACCCTTCCTTTGTACACCGTTTCTCATATCTCCCTAATTAAGTTTCCGTATCATCACCAAAATACCTTCCCACCATCGCCAGACTCTCTCCAAGAATAACCCTAAGTCTTTCTTAAGTCTCCGCACAGTCTGCGTGAACATATGCGTGAGACTTCCTCACAACTTCTTCACAGGAGAAAGTATTCTCCCCAATAGAATATTAATGACATGAACAACCGACAACACAACAAAAACACACACCATAATAAATCATATTATTACTCACCTACTAACAACACGAGGAAAAGGTAGTGGAGCATAGCTATGTTCCAACTTCCATCCATCTTGACGTATTCTTGATGAGCACACGCCTTGCACCGAATTCTCTTGATAAGCAAAGTTATCCTAGACACAATACACACTTCCTACACATAATGTCTCCCCTTCACATCATCACAACCTTCAAAAAGTCACACAGAGACAGAACTCTCTGCGTCTCTCAATCAGAAGAACGCCCGGTGGTGGTTGCACCCAGAAGAAAGTATTAAAGTGCATTTCATCATAACTCCAGACTCATTCAGTGTGACTTTCAGCCTCCAACAAATCTGCTCATTGTAATGTCATCCATTTCAGTAGGCATCAATGCACAAGGGGATCTGTTTGTTTCTTTCCCTTCGAAATCCACAACTTCGTCGCGTGGAATTACAACATCCCTTGTTCTTCTACACAAATGAATCTAGTGAAAGCATGTTTGCACTGGAGCCCTCTACGTCTCTCTAGATATCTCCAAGTCCACACAACTCGCCCACCCTTTGTCCTCATTACTCAATTACACGCGATTTAAAACCCCATCTCCCTTCTTCCTCCATGAAGTCGATCCACCTCCTCCTCCCTGGAACATTTAATACATACAACACGTTTCATTTTACATCAAATCTATATCTACATAATACTATGTATACCCTTCTACAAGGTATATATACAAACCAAAACACATGCATACACACACACACACACACTTGGGACAGAGAAAGAACAAAATGAAACTTAAATATTTCATTCCTCTCCATTTAAATTCAATAAGAGAGAGTCCCTCACTCTAAAAACTTCATTGCATTCTGGATCCCCAAACCTCTCCTTCTTACATAAGAACTACCCAAAAGACTCTCTTAGCTGAAATCCTACGGGTAAGCCACCCAAATGTCCATGGATTTTTACCCAAGCCATCGAATCTCCTGCACGTTGCAGTTTAAAGGTACACTACTATAAAGTATTCCAATCTCTTTGAATGATGAGACACAAATAAGACAATTCCAAAGAGTCACCTCCAAAGCTTCAAACCATTCAACTCCATACACACACTATCTCCATATTCCTACAAAACCCTTGTCAATCTACTTTCAGTCTACTCCGACCTGATTCCTCCTTAAGCATACAACCATTTCAAACATTAATACACAGGGAAATGCAGTCTCCTCGTGACCTTCCTCTCACACATCAATCATTCAAAACCAAACGGGACAAGACGACAGTTCCAATGCACCAGTATGTCTTGAACATCTCTTGAGGGAAAGTAAATTTCCCACATGGGCATCTCTCCTTCCCTCTTCTACACACACTAATGTCTAATGTTACAACCTCTCATATCCAACTCCATGTGGACCCGCTCACCAGACACATAAGAACAAGTTTCCATGAATTTCAAAATTCTCTTTTATTAATACTCTCCTTCTCTCCGTCTGCCTCGTGTAAGTCATCCCTTACACACGAATAAACCACCAAGTGCATCCACCCAATATTTTTTCATTATTCCTCATGACACTTTCCCTTTTATACAACTTTTATTTCAATTTACCACACAACTCACAATTTATTCAGCAAAAATACATAGATAACCACATACCCACCACATTATTCAACCTCCACGTAATTTCACAATTCACCCGTACTAACTTTTACTGGCAGCTTGCCTCATAGCCTCATACTTTCCAAAATGAAATATACTCCTCGCATCCTTACGTACACACACGCTCACAAATCCAAACTTTATCCTCCGTGTCCTCCAGCTCCTCAGACTCAAGACGAATGTGGTTTTAACATGCGAACTTTATTACTCAATCTCCAATAATGACTTCTGATCACAGAGTGCTTGTGTACTTACAGCTTTTTATGATACAAAGTGTCACAAGTCATATGGAACTCTTGTATACTTTCCATTCAGACTGACCATGGCCAGAGTTTTTCTAATAACTTCATCACAACTTTTTTAAATGAAAACTTCCCTGAATAGCTTCCAATTGTCCTCAACTTAATATCACTCCGTCCTCCCTTTCTTTCTTGGGATGGCAATCCTCCTCATATTTCCTAAACCATTAGGAATTGCCCTCTGCCCTTCTTTCCATCTGGCAGTTCATAGTCCATAGCCTCAAGAAATCCAGTGTCCCACTCGTGTTGACCCCACAACTCATTCTAAGCAGAGATTCCATCTTCACATTCAAACACGAAAAAACGGTAAATAAACATAAGGGAACTGTCACATTTGCCGTGAAGAACGCATAAAGGAAGACATATCCGCCTGTTGGCTCATTCTGAAAAATTGATATCATCTGCCATTCACTCACTACGACTGAAAGTTAAGACTCATGTGGCGTCCATTAACAATGCACATGGACATAATCCTCCTGCTCAATATTCAAAGAGAAAGTCCCCTTTAAGGACCCACGTATGCTTTAAATTCGTTCAAAGTTGTCACCAACTACCATTTCATTCCCTATACTCTCTTGTTATTACACGAGGCAACCTTTTCCATGTTATCCAGTTTGTTATTTGTGCAGAGGAACACACGACAAGATCCAAAGATTATCAAGACCCCCGTTTGGTTGACAATAAAAAAGGGGGAACGAAATAAGATGCAGGTGGAGTAATGGAACGATGAAACATATCGTAGTGAGCCCCTAATAAACATTACTTCCTGGAGAAAGCTCGCGTTTTTACATAACCAACCTTAAACCTTTGAACAACACCAAAGACTACCCAGCTACCCAGCTACTCAACTACTCAACTACTGACTTAAAAGGCTTGTTTAAGTCCAAACTCCGTTCCAGTCTATTTCCGCCTATTTATTTAATTGTATCGCTGCTGCTGCTGCTGCTCCAGTCCAACTGCCCTGGCAGATTGCTCAGCTCTCCGGATGAAATATTCCCCAAGTTTAAAATAACTTGGAAAAGAAAACTCCAAGAATTACTAAAAGAATAATAGGAGAATACGACACGCGTAGACGATGTAAAAATGTGTCTCAATTTATATTCAACTTGCTTTCCCCTCCGAAGTGTCCAGGGAACAAAACGAGAGTTTTTTTGAGTGTGTAAGATTTTTAAATTGTCTAGCGAACCTAATGGCCAACCTACAGAGGGAGAAAAGTGTGTAATGTAATTTTAAGAAAGTTTCAAGTGTTCTCAATAATAATTCAAGACGGAGAGAGGGACGGGAGAAAAAAGGGTTTATAAAGTCCATTCAAAGTGCGTGTGCATATTTCCTGCAACTCCACAATAGTCACTAGACATCCGGAACCAACGCTACACTACTTTTTACACATTTTAACATCTCCCTATCGATTCACTACGACATTCAACTTCATCTCTCGCAATAATAATATCGTTTCTCCCCTCACCTCTCCACTTTCCCCGTCATTTCCAACTACTTCCACCATTCTACTAATTCTTCCACTCTAACTTCATACGTCATTATTTCTTTTATCACACCAAACAGTCTACCGTCTAAAACTTAAAACCCGTCGTACGGATTCACCCTATCAATCTATTAATCATCCTCGTACTCGCAACTTCAGACTCAAAACCGCAGACATGTACAACTTTACCCAGAGATTCTTTTCCACTCACAAACTCTTTCTACTTTCCACGCTTCATTTATTAACTACTCTTCATTGTTCCTACTATTTCAAGTGTGTCTCAATGTCTGCGGTCCACTCTCGAGTGTATAATAAGTCTTCTCCCAAATATCCATCATTTCCTCCTAAAGTCACTTGTTTAAAGTTTCACCCTTCCCTTGAGAAAGTTAAGATGAGTCCAGTGTGGAAGGGTGAAACGATATATTATTGTAGTTAGTTGGCTTCTTGAGTAAACTCTCTGGGGCTTCTAGTCCAACGATACTTCCACCTCTTCTCTCTCCTGTCTCGTATAATTAGACAGAGAAACCTTTTAAACTCTCCTAATTTTGTTTTGTTTGCCTCAGGTTAAAGATTAAATGTGTAATCTGATTTACCACTCATTCACTTTATTGCTCGTTTACTATTTACTCTCACTACCAGGACCATATCTTCCACCAAGGATCTTCCTTCTGAATGAGAACGCATGGCTCACCATTCCATTACACAACTCGCACAAACTACTGATTGCAAAATTAAGTCATAACACCACAACTCGCGAGGTAATAAACCCGTTTGTATTCTGCACGGAGAAAGCAACAGACTACTTTTTCACTCGGTGCAATAAAGGAAGACTTATAAAATATTAGCCGAGTTTACTTATCCCCCTCTACTCCCCCCATTAACCACACAGATACGGGCGCACAGAGATAACTTCCAGGAATTATTAATAAACCTCCCATAGGCACAGATTCACACAATACCAAAATGAACTCGAGCATCCCAATAATGGCCCTCTCTTCCTGTCCTACTACTACTCCACCATAATTAGCCACCATCATACGGGTAGTCCTCCCACAGTCAGGTCAGTAGTTCCTATCTCCCCGTTTAATTTCCTGTATGGATGGAAACCCTCTGGTTCCAAGGAGGAACCCTCCACAAGAAACTATGCACACGTATAGAGTAACCACCACCAACATCCAACCACACAATGCACAAGACAACCTACCTGGCCACACAAACCTCTCACAACCTCAGAATCTTGGAATGGAAATCTCTCCTTCTCCTCAAAGTCATTATTGGCTGGACTCTCTTTGAATTACTCTTGAAAGTTAAATAATCTCTGATTTGGAATAAAGGAAATGTTGTACGCGAGTTCCGTGGAAGAAATCCATTTCATCCGCTAAGTGTCCTTTAATTCCTTCGTACATTTGGTACAAGATTTTACAGAGAAAGTTGGATTTGGCAAGATGGATTGACTTGAATTCCCATTTGAGGATCCCATCGGGTGCGACTCTCCACTACCAGCTTTCCCACTTCCCATCTATCTCTCTGCCTACACATTCAATATATCTCATCCACGTACATCTCTCATTCCAATTTAACTTCTCATTATAATTGCACCCAGAATCAAAAAGACCTTCACAAAATGAAGGATGCCCTTTATTCTCTCCAATGAACCTTTCGTGTTAACAAAATCAAAAGTTTCGGTTTGAAAGGATTACTTTGTCTACTTCGTCTTTGCCACGGGTAGTTAGTTAGTTAGTCGTCCTCTCTTTCTTTCTCCGGATTAACACTTTAACCACCCCTCCTCCGAAGAAACTGCTTTACTAATGTCTTTTCAAGGTGACAGCAACCTCTTCCAACCTCCTGAGGTAATCAAGTCCCCCACTTTTCTAATGGGGTTGATAGAAGCAGTAAAAATAAAATAATAGCCCAACACAGTCTCTCCATGAGAAAACAAGGTTATCTCAAGACACACACACAAGCCACCGATACAAGTTAAGATAGAAGAAACTTGAAAAACCACAACCACCACCAGTCCACTCGAGTTGTGTCACCGAGAAAGTCTTTTTCTTCCTACAAAACTTCTCCTAAATGTCTCACAATGGAAGTAACAAAAGTTGAGAAGCCACACACAGAAACTCGAGTGTGGGTGGTTCTCCAGTCTAATTTAGGATTAAGGACACTTCCTTCAACACACACCATCTCAACTTGCCCTCAAGTCCCATTCAACCACTTCCTCAGTCCTCCTGTCTCCTCTCTATAAACTCGACCCAACATCTTCCACCACAAAAAGACTTGCCACAAGGCAACATAAATTTGTATCATCATCTATTAACCACACGAAATGGAGGAATCCTTCGACACCAAATCAGGTAGTCCCTACCACCAACACTACCTCCACTCTATCTATCTATCTATCTATCTATATACTTCCTCCAAGTGGGAAACAAAACTTTCTCCAAGTACGGAAATAGTCTGAGCAACTGTGTCTCTCTCCTTAATCTATGGATATACATGGACACTCGACGACTCAACAGTCCGTCTCCCATCCAACCAACATTTCTTTTAAACTACCAATACAAAAAAGATACAAACTCCCATGTCCATCTCTTCTTTTCCAAATGTGTGTCCGTTCCAAACTTTCTCACAAACATTACACCCTACTGCGTATACTTAAAGTCATTCAATTTCAACTCATTTCCACTATTTACTTACCCGAAATAAAGACTCCATTCATTCCTCCAATACACAGCAGAGTAGTCTTGAGGGAAAAGTAATCTCTACCTTGTTCAATACCAAAATTACTCTTTCAATGATGATGGACTCTCTCTCTGTCTCTCTTCCACATTCAAATCCCAAGGAATCTCTACACCCAAATCACATTTGAGTGTGTGATTTCCCCAACATCCACCACCAACACACGTAACACTCACTATACGCTCAACCAACGTAATTTAATACGGGAAAGTTAATCATCCACGATATGCTCCGTGTTCTCTCTTTCTACTGTCTTCAAAGAGATGCTCTTTTTATTCGATACGTGAGACTTTCCGATTCTCCAGATGCTTTTTCACCCACACTGAACAACCCAACACCCTCGTCAGATGTATGAAAGCAGTTCAACCAGCTTCCCCTTCTGATGATGCTACTTTTCCCACGGCTTAAAAGATACTTTTGCACCAGCTACTCCAGTTAACTCACCGGATTCTTCTGAACAAAACTACATACACACCGGGACAATGTCTTGTATTAATATTCACTATCTCCTCTTCCTTAACCCTTTTTGTACTTTCGTTTCTCTCTCACAAAACTCTCACACTACTCACAATCATTCACCATAGTCTCTTTCAAAAACCTTTCCAATTACACAATTTCCTCTCTCTGTCTTATTTACTTATTACGAACCTTAATTATTTTTTGATTTCCAAAAACCTGAGGAGAATGAGACACACGCACAACAAGTGAACAAGCAAACCTTCACCAGCGTTCCTTCATTTCCATACAAATGAAGAAACGGAAGACGCGTGTTTGATTTACACAACTTTACAAAGGAAACAAAGTATGTACACGTCCGGTGGAGAGATGTGGGATTATTATTATTCTTATTATTCCACCAATGTCTGTCTACTTTCCCCAAAGACGAGGAGAGGTGTAATGAGAGTCCTACCCACTGTTACGTATGCAGTTCTCCCGAGACAGACTCTCCATACTTCACGTCCAACGTCTCACGTCCAACTAAGCCCGAGAGTCTCAAGCATTTCCCCATTTGGAGATTTCCTTCCACAGAACCCCAGCAGGTCTCTCGACTAGGGTTCTCTACTTCTCAGGCCGTATGCATGTGAGGGTCGTGGTGCAGTCAATGTGGTTGGGGAAGCAGCGAACCCTCCTTTCTCTGGTGCTTTCCCTTCCCCGGCCAAATGCATACAACCGAATTCTCGTACCAGAAACTCCCAACAAGTCCCAACAACCAGCGGAGGATACACACACACATCAGAGAGACTACTGGGGGTGGATGTTTCATACCTAAAGTTCCACACTACTTCAAATTAACCCTAAAATAAAGAACCCATCATCTTTTTTGACATTCTTGCACCCGATTGTTCTTCCTTCGTGGACAACTACACCCGATACACCAGGATTTCATTAATACCCAGCACAACAACTTCCCCCAAGCCTTGAAACCTTCCAGAGCTCCTTCACACGAAGAAACTTAAGGCCAAAGAAGCACTAAAATAGTAAACTGTAAACTTCAAACAGTCATTGAACATGAAGTACCTTTACTCTCTTCAAACTTCTTTCATCAATTTGATATACAAACACACAAGAATTACCTTCACTAACGGTGCTTGGCTTTCCTCAGTTTATAGTTTTATTTTCCCGATACCTATCAAAGTATCAAAGTATCTGCACATAGTTAGCCTGGCTTAGTCCCGGATTATACTCTCCCAACAACTCCAGGTTGCGTGCAGTCGACTTAAGACACGCAAGAATCATTTGCTCCAACTTTCTATACCCAACACGAGAAATACGAGACAATTTCCACCTCTCATTTTAATCATAGTGTGAGTAGTCAGAGTCGAAGGGGGCTGCCAGAGGTGAACATGTTTTCCATATGGCTTTTTTCTCCATCAAACAAGGGGAAGAGACACATACACAACACAACAGAATCAAGTGTCTTGGGGTTTACCTGGAAATACAGAAGGACATAAACAGAGAAGCACAAGACAAACAGAGAAAGTTGAAGAGAAAAGGTGCCTTGATTAACAATAGCGAATGAAACTCTCCTGAATAGAAAGAATATCATTTAACGCTAAAGAAACTGGACACACATACACAATACACACATTTACACATATACACACTCACTAACTATACAGCCACAGACTCGCCATTAGAGAAAAGCTTTACGATCGTCTCAGAATAAATACAAGAGCATTAGAAACCTCCAACACAGGATGTCCATTCACGAACTCATTCAAATGGTTTACGAGCTCGCTTATTGCATTACGAAAGGATGTATTGCTCGAGGTACGTCTGGGGTTATATAAATCGATTACATATTCTACCCTCTCCCTACCCATATTACTCTCAGCCGAATCGAGAATCTTAAATAGTCTCGGAAATGCAAAATTGCACAAAAATCGCAACTTTACTCGTGCAGGGCATCACTAAATAAGAAGAAAAGCCAAGTGGGACAAGCCACCGGCTACTCTCCACCAAACTCTCCATCCTTCCTCCTTCCGTCTCTCTCTCTGTCTCTCCTTCCAAACTTATTCATCCTCTCCAACATGCAAATTCTAATTCCAATTGGCCAAAGATATTCATTGAGAACTCCACGATGCAAACTCTTAATCTCATCTCCCAAGAAAACACAGAATTTGATTGGACTCCTCGTGTAAATCTGGGTGAAAGTAGGATTATCCCCAAACTTCCGTTGACTCCATCGAGAACTTTCAAACAGGTTTATTTGCACTACCAACTCTCCACAATCCTCTTCAACACCGTTATCCGAAAGTCTTTAATGTTTTCTACTCTATCCAGTCATAAAACTTGGAGCAATTTTCTTGAGTGGGAGGACTACTGAACAGCCTTCCAATTGGGAAAGCAAAACACAAGTGGAAATCAAAAGTATTTCTTGGAACACATCTGTCCGAGTCTATATATCCAGTAATAATATCTGATTCATTCAACAATCTCTTTCCGATTCCTTTTTGCCTCCAGCAAGAATATCGGGAGGTATGAACACTTTATGAACTTCTCTTTAATTGGACTTTTCCCATTCAATTATTTCTCCCATTTCCCTAAAACTGTCAGCATCATCACAAAGAATACACGGAGCCGTAAGGTAAATTACAAGCCGGAATTGGCTTTATATATCATTCGTTACTGTAATATACTAAACTCTTCTACTAACAATGGATAATGGATCATACGCTCTCCATGAATATTATTCAAGTATTTATGCTCTCTCAAAACTAACCCATTATTTATTCAGATTCTTTGAATTC
>JAQGAB010000403.1:0-28383 GCA_034696565.1 Isotomurus graminis | reverse complement strand
ATTAAAGTTTTTATACAAAAAAATTGATAAAAACACTATTATCTCAGTTAGCAAAGCGAAAATTGGAATTTAAAGTCCCTAACTTTTTAAAGCTGTATTTTTAAGTTTTATAAAAAAAAAATTTTTCAAAAAAAATTGAGATTTGAAGGAGAGGAATCGATTTGAAATTAACGCATTATGGCTTATGGGCATTGGAGAGTCCACTTTCAGTAGGGGTGGAAGGAATTGCGTCATCCAATCCAGCCTTAACTATTTATTGTGCTAGTGTGGGAGTCTGTTTGTTTGGTGTGAGAAATGTTATAAGTACTGCGTATTCGCGTATTAAAAATGATACATCCGGGTGAATCATTTTACAGGAAACCACATGTGTAAGTGACGTGTGACACAATAAGGCAGCAGATGTGCCCAGAACTTATGACTGTATATGTATGACAGTCGTATGACCACAAGACGCAATAAAGATTGGATTATGAGAATCTGTCGAGAAATCACTCTTGAGATGTTGGTATTTGTACAAGATGATTAATGTTTAAGATCATGAAAGAGGATCATGAAAGAATCTTACCTTCGCTGCTGCTGCTGCTACTGTCATATTCACCAGGAGTTTCAGGGAGTCTCGCTCTAATACTCCGATGTCTCCTCTTTGATTTCACTTCACGTGGAGTCACTTCATTTTCTTCATGCGATTTCCTGGACTTGTCTAAATCAGTGAACCTGACTTTCCACTTTGCAGACTTGCCACTTCCATTTCGTCCTATGACTAGAGCTGAGGTAGGTGTCTTTGCTGAATCGCAAGGTCCGCCAGTTGTGCAGCTACTGCCACAAGTCTTTTTAGAGAAAGTGGATGAAGGGGAGATGGAGAAGGAAAGGGAATCAGAGGCTGACAATGAATGCGAGTGAATGGTCACATGAGAATTGTTCGAATCTGATTTTTTGACACATCTCATTCCAGGATGAGATGAACTGGAACACGTTGACAGTTGCCAATTTAGAGGCTTGTGTAAAGTCACTTGAATCCGCACGTTTGGAGATAATCGAGACTTCCTTGATTTAACTCGTGTTCTTGGCCTGCCTCGGGAAGATGACCGACTCCGACTTCTTTCAACGCTGTCAACTTGTCTCCCTGGACTTTCAGACTCCCTTATCTCCTCACTTTCATCCGGAATCATCTTCATCCTTTAGAAAAAATCTTTCTCCCTCAAGGTACACTTTCTATAAAAACTAAGAAACTTTTGAGTCTTTCACGCTTAAGCCAACCACTTTCTCAAAGTGGTGGATGAGAAATCTTGAGTTTGTGTGATAGTTAAGTGAAGAGTTCGTTCATCAAAGTACATCTACAAGATGTAATAATGTTCCAAGAAAGTTTTCAAATGGGTGGTAGTCTAAATATTTAATGCGCTAAATAGGTGAAAACGAGCTGAAGAACTTAAAGTTATTTCCGTGAGTTCTGAAGTTTATTTTGCACTAATGATCTTCCTCGAATACCAAAGACTGCTGAGTGGGGAAGAGTACGCCGGGTAGACTGAAAGGAACTTTTTTGTTCCTAGAAATACAAGCAGAAGATGACAATATTCCTTTAAACTGACGAAAGTTGGAAAGATCAAAGAGACTCACTTTGTTCTTCGTATGTGTAGGATAGTGGGACAGGTCTGAGGAATGTCTGACACTACACGTTCAGCAGTACATACACAGGGAAGTCTTTCAAGAGACTTCAAATTTTGAAATGAAGAACTACAACTGTTCGAGAAAGGGGTCTTAGTTCTGAAATAGATAATCGTACTATATAGTAGCTGAAGTGAAGCCGAGCTATTTTTGAGTACAGATGGAAGTAATAAGTGGCTCACTGGTTGAAAGATCAACTGCAACTGCAGGCAGAAAGATCAGCATCTTTACTCAAAAGATTCGAATCTAGATAAAATGTAGAAAGCACTCCAACAGTCCTACTACTATGCATACTCACAAAACTCAGCCCTACTTTTCCCTCATAAGAAAACTATTTTGGCTAAGATAATGTCAGCAACATCTTCTCTGCTCCAGACCGTTCTTTACTAGTTTCACTCCCATTTGTTTGTACACTCTTCCCTTTCAAATGTTTTTTCATGCGTTACTATACTCACACTCCTAGCACGAGCTTTTACGGAAAAGACTTGCACCCGTTTCCTCAAGTCACGACTTTATATAAAGTCCCGAAGATTACTATGAGAAGCACACAAGCAGCATCACTATCCGAGATCCGAGATCCGTCTTCATGTATTCCACTAGTTCAGATAGTTTTATTCGAAAGTTAAGCCTTCACTGTAAATCTCTGCTAGTTTCGTACAAGAGTGCTACGGAAGACTAGTGAATAGTAAAAGTCTTAAGAAACACTGTGAAAGGTTCTGTAATCTTGGGCTATGTCAGGGAGTGGAGATTCATCTATAATCTTTGCGGAGCACAAGTTGTAAACCCATAATGTCCCCTTCCCGGTGCAGTTACAAGTGTTACAAACACACTACCACCCTTGCGTAAGACGGGAATCTTCTGCAAACGATGTGATGATAAAGTTTTCATGTGTAAGAGTAGGGAAAGAGTTGATCTCACATGTTAACCGTACTATTAAAAGATTTCCTTGGCTTGTGTTCGTTTTTTACGAGTGACACAACGTGGAAGTATTATACAGTCATCTGTCCTGAATTCCCCGATTTTTTTCCTGACGAGCATACTCAAAACAATTATGACTCTTGTTCCTGGAGTGCATCTCGGCAGTGTAATTCCACTGCTTCTCGTGAGACAGTAAATAGTAGTTCGTAACATCGTAACTAAAAGTACTGGAAGTCTCCCCAGTGTGTGAAATATGATCCCTACGTTCAACTTACGAGAAATGATGCTTCATATTGTCAGGTTATCATCATAAATCACTTATCGCGAGAGGTTGAAGAACTTGTAATAAGTAGCTAATGCACAATAATGACAAAAGTTAGTAAGAAATGTTGATTTAAACTTTCATATACTTCGGTTTATTCCCAGCTTTAAATCTTGAACCTTTGCAAATGTTACTTGTACAGAAATAAAATGCTTTCAGTAGAATCCAGCAAATAATACTAGCTTTGACACAGAAGTAGACCGCTAAGTACATATACAATTGGCGAAATCTGGACGGAAGCCATAGTACTGTATATTCCATCGTTCCATTTTTATCTGTGTATGTAACATAAACAATATTAAACTAGTCCCGTTACTAAAATATTAATAAAAAATCTCAGTGGACTTCTTACGTAAAGAAAATGCTCCGAATCCCATATCCGGAACCCCCATTCGATAGCTGCAGGTTGGCACATTAAACTCTTGTAAAGGTTGTGTTGCTTCATTTCGCTTAATGTACGTTGAAAACACAGTTTCTTCTCCCGGTAACAAAAACTGTTCCCTCACATGAACTTGACCCTTATCTCTTAGTTCATGATGAGAGGACTCGTGTGAATGAGCGGAGAATATCACATTAGGATGAAGTGTGCTGATAATCTAATAACCCAAAATATTTATCAATCATCACAATTTTTTAATACTAGTGTTAAAATATATTGACTCTAAATTATCAAACTTGCCCTGTACCTTTTCAACCGAGTTAGTCATGAATTTTAGTAGCGAGTTGTGTGATATGATGATTCGAAAATCAGTCCATTCCAACAGCTCATGATGTTTGAGCGGATCTTGATACTCCTCAGGGACAAACATATTCATCTGAAGAACCACATAAAATTATTAAACCCCAAATAAATAAAAAACAAATGGCATATTCCAACTTTCCATCTGAATACCTTGAGAAACTGTACATCCCATCCTTGCTTCTTGTAAATCACGGGTTTCTTCATATCACCAAAAGTCTGATTGAACCATTTAAGTTTAATATTATCCACCGGTTCCATTCCTTCTCCACCCACGTCATTATCCCCTGGGAGGAAAATATAAACCTGCAACAAACAACAAATCCAATCAAACCTCGAACTTTCAACCAAAACCTGCACATAAATCCTTATGTGCAATCAATTACCAAATCCGGAGGGTCCTGTTTCCTCGGTAGTCCAAAAATGCTCGCAAACCTTTGATAGTACCTCCTGTACTCAGGGTCAGTTGCACTCGACCCTTCGTCAAAAAGATCCCCCAGGAAAACTACAGCTTGCGGCTTCACATGTGACTTTGCCAGGAAGTAGTTTCTCTGCAGGTACCTGTGACAGTAAATTAAGTTACAATAATGCAAATTAGGCAATGACATGTGCGGTTACCTGTCAGCGTCCCACCGGGTGAACAGTCCAAAGAAAGGGAGATCATTGTTTTCGCCTTGGATCTGCGGGTCAGCGACAAACAGAACACGGAGGGTTTCTCCTCCTCCCTCATCCTCCCGCGGGAGGGGCGGCCAATGGCGGGAATTCAAAACGTAGCTTATCACTTCGATGTACACAACCACGAGGACGACCACTCCCACGATTGTCTTCTTCCCCAACATCCGTTTCATTATCACAGCTGCAGTTCTTCTTAAGACATCCCCTCTGAATTAAGTACTTCTTTCCAAACGCGTCAGATCGATTACCCCTCCATTTTATTAAGCGTCCGATACGCGAGATTCTAAGTAAGTCTTGAGATTTTCAATTGTTTATCTTTAATTACAATATTAATACTTTCATGATTAAGTGAGCACAGGTTTTGTATACGATGATGATATTTAATGTTTTGATTTTGGATTTGCAGGATAATAATAGCCGCTTCGACTTGTGTAATATTTTCTATGATTCTTTGGGGTTTGTGAGATCATAATGAGGTTGAGACTTTACTTGCTATGCTGAATTATGCTTATAATAAGAATGAAATCATAATGAAATTGATATAAAACTTTAATAGATAACGGGGTTAAGAATAAATAGGAGATTGGCAGTGGCAAAGGAGGTGAGGAGACTTGTAAAAATTGAAGGGATGAATTTCTTGGAGCTGGAATTGCACAGAGTATGTGAGCAAAAGCAAGTGGTGACTGTATAACCACTCGATGTGTATGAAAAGCATCCTTCCTTGAAGTTGGTTGGGGTCAAGCGTACCTGTCCTCCAGGGCCTTTGATTTCCGTTGTTCTTCCGTGGCACCCACGCTCTGTTATTCTTTCTCCAAACTTTTTATACACGGATTTCATGCAGTAGTGTCCTTTAGTTGAAGCGCATCTCTTTCTGAAACCGATTAGCCAGGAATATTTAATTACTTTGAGATCTTTGTCAAAGATGTACAAACAATGCAGAGTCCTACTTCATCATGAACTTCTCACTGGGACGGACGTATTTAAATAGTCTTGTGTCACACTGGGGATTTTTATCCAGAGTGTTCGATTGGCATTGATAACACTGTACAGGACTCGGATTGCCTGAAACCTCAGGTTGCAGATTCTTGCACGTCACATTCATCCCAGAGCTCAATCCCCGTCGTCTTCTCCAGAGATTCTTAAATGAATACGTGTCTTGTTGACCTATGTGAAGGTTAAATGGTAAATGATGCATCCTGAGCGAGAGATAAGAATTGATAACTACCTCTTTACTTTGTACCTGGAAGTATGTCACTTTTAAAGTATTGTGAAACGCGTGAAGAAACATTTCCTTCAAGTAATGCTATCCCATTAGTAATTCTCATGAATACTGCAAAAGCGAGTTGAATCAAACTGATTTTCATTATATTTTGGAGATAACTTCGTCTGTGAACAACAGCTTAACGTCTGTGATAAAAAGCTGTATAAATCAACAACTCATATTGTTTTACGAATAGGAATATTTTTTATTCCAAACAAATATGAAGAAACTAATAGAAACTCTTCTAGCGAGAAAAACCATAATTTATTTTTCCTGTAGTTCCTTTTTCTTACACATCAATTAATTTTTAGTCCCAAGACCGAATTTTCAGCTACTACATCCTCATTTCCATATTCACGAGGAGTCCATACCGCAGAACAATACAGAAGCTTGTTGATGATCTTATCCCCAAGTCTCACTGGGAAGAAATCTCGTATAAATTCCATTATGTCAAAAATTGAGCTGCTGTAAACAATCGATGTCTTAATGTCTCCTTCCAGTAGGAACTTAAAACTTCCTTGTAGTCTCTTGTGATCTAAGGGTCGAATGAATTTAGGGATAGTTGAGTTAAACTCATTCTTATCTTTGCGATAGTCCGCTATAAAGTTTCCGTAAAATTCCAAGTCCTCTTCAGGCAATGCAGCTTCCATCTCTTGCAATTGACGTGGCACCTGTGCGAAAATCTGAGATTGCTGGATGAAAGAACCTTGAATATAATATACCAGTGTCTTAGATGCTTTGTACATGGATGACATTGGATGAGTTTTACAATTAAAGTTGAAGATTTGAATACCAGGGTCATGGCATGTAACGGTAACACCATATTTCCCCAATTCCTGCCTCAGGCTCATTGCCCATGCTTGCAGAGCTGCCTTGGATGCACAGTACGTTGAGAGTGTAGGCAACGAGTACCGGCTGCAATCACTGGAAGTGAATATCAATCGACCTAACATATTTTGATAATTCAGTTAATGTTCTTACAATGTTTAATGTAAAATTCTTCTATAAAACATAAAACAAAAACCATGAACTAACATTTTTGCTGGAACATCATCTTCTTAAATTCTTTCGTGATCCTTAAGGCACCCCAGAAATTAACCTGCAATGTCTTCTCCGCCATATCCTTCGTTTGCCACAAAAACTCTCCCATGGTCATTATGGCAGCGTTGAAAATGATTCCCCACAGCTCTGTTGAAAATTTTAGGTAAAATATATTTTAATTTTGTTCAAAATCATGGGTTTTAGCTTTTTGTGTGTATTCTAGTATCTTACTAATTTTCCTAGCATTATCTTTTAAGAGTCCCTCACATTCCTCCCGAAAAGTTTCTACACTTCCGTCGCTTGTGACATCCACTTTCATAACCGTCAAGTTTTTGTGGGTTGCTCTCAAATATTTTGAGCCTTCTCCATCGGGATTCACGCATCCAGCAATTACTTGATAGTTCAGTTGAGCTGCCCAATGGGCCATGGAAAGTCCCAGGCCGGAATCACATCCCACAATTATTAGCAATCGATGTGGCCTGTGCAATCCTTCTTCCTTCTCTGTTCTATACTGATTCCATTTTCGAATGAGGAGGTATATGACGCTTGTTGCCAATAATAGTACAAACGATGATTTATAGCTTTCAAGGTCGGTGAATGAAATCTTGAGAAGCTCCATATCTTCATACATTACTCGTTCGATCTGGAAATATGCAAGTACTTTAACTTATTGACACTGCGCCTTACGTAACTGATAATTGAATTACTTCTATGCAGAACTGCGATCGGAGTCACTATTTATGCTATTTGTCTCGTTTCTCAAGTTTCTCAAAACAGGTAAGTGCAGTTCCTAAAGGATATTGTTGGGTCAAATTTCATGAACAAGGTAGGTAGCTCAGTAGTAAAAAAGGGCAGTGTGCCCTTAGTGTGGGTGACTGAAGCCTTCGATGTCACACCACCTTCTTTATCCACTTTGCTGAATTCTGCTTTGTCACACTGACCCACCACCCTGTTCAATTCAACAGGAGGGATATCTGAAGGGTATCTTAATCTTTTACCCTTCAATTTCCTTCTGAGCTACCTGCCATGTTCACGGAGTTAGAAAATCATACCTTTCAGTTGAAGCTTAAAAGAGTGGCACTGACGTACTGAGGAATTTTACAGTTTTCAAGTAGCTCTTTAGTGTATTTTTATGCCATCTTTTCTCAACTTTGACAATTGACGTCAGCAGCAGGGGTATATTTTTCCAGCTACCTTTGTGAATCTTATAGATCTAGAGAAGAGAGACCAATAATCCCTTATTTATGCATTCTTTCAACTGCTATCATCATGATCGGAGTTCCAAGATAATGGATTTGATTTCAATGTTCAGTGGAGTTTACTCATTTACATTTTTTATACATTACTGAATTTTACAAATGACTAGATGGCTTAAACTGCCTAGGCTGAGGCAGTGAGAAGTAATGGTGGTTGTGGAAAATGCAATAATTCTGTCTGTGGGACAGAGGTAATTTATCATTATTCAAATTCACCTTTCCAGTGACAACTGGCAAAACGAGTTGAAAAAAAAGATCAACGATTCTACATGGGGATATTTTTACAAGCAGGCCAACTTGTGTGCTTTTTCAGCATTTCATTGATGTCTTCGCTTTAGCTTGCCTTCCTTTGTCAAGTTGAGGTAAAGATATGAAAGCCATCTTGTATCTGGGGACAGACTTCTGCTGAATTCTCCGAATGGGAGTAACCGAAATATGTTCTAGATCTCGTCTGATGTACTCCTAGCGTACTCGGATCTCCACAACTCTCATCGCTGGGTCTCTAAGTCTTTCAGAAAATCAAATGATTCGAAGCTGCCGAGTTCTGCTGGCTTGTCGTACATCTCAGAAGAAATTTATTTTAGAAGAGTTTATTTTCATCATTAAACCAAAAGGTATAATTGCGCTTCACATTCATTATGCATTTATTGCATGAAAGAGATTTTTAAACAAACTAATCATCAATACATGTATACATCCTGATTTCTGATTAATCTGCTTTGGTGGCTTGGAAAAATATGTGTTCATTCTGGCACAGGCAACAGGAAGCCATAAAGCCGTAAGAATTTGGATGTTTAAACTAAAATTCCGAATAACAAAGAAAGGTATGATTCCAATGAACTGCTTCATTAATGGTTAGTTGATTTTCATTATTCACCCATATTTCATACCAGCCTATTTCTTAAACGTTACACATACATTTAGACCATGAGAAATGTGTGTACACTAAGGAAGGATGGTGTATCCTAGGCATAGGAGTTTTAAAATTCTATCGTCTAAAATGTATCAACCGAAAGTATTTAACAGACTCGATGAATTCAATTTTGAGACGCAGTTAAACTTTGAATACTGTAGCTACTGTAGCACGCTTAGGCAATGTTTCACAAGAATTTTAACACTTTTTACCTTCAATTGAATTTGATTTTTATCCCTGTGCTTTACATCTTATCAGTGGGGACATTTTATACACACACAGTCATGCGATGGGGCGAATTCGTTACTCATCATATCATGAGTTCACTTTTACAATCACTTAATACCCATATATTCCATCGCTCGAAAACTCTCCTGTTGTAAGTAAGCAACATCAACAACCTCAAAGCACCTTTAGCACTAAAACCATGCTCAGCACGATCCAAGGGAAATCACCACAAATATACTCTACTCACGTTGAAGCAATGATTACTTAATGACAGAAAGACTTATCACTGCTGGAATTTCTTTATCTTTTGTATGCAACATGGGTGAAATAAGGTCACAGCTTTCAAACATCAGTCTGTATTCTTCTCCCATTTAAAGCTGTCTGGTTCTTAATTACTTAAAAGCTAAAGCATAACATTTTTAATAAAATGGAGGTGAAGCGCCATTTCAATCGCCTTTTAGGATCATTTCGTCGAAAACCACACCAAAAACCTACAGGTGTTAGTCCAATCGAAGTGTTCCAAAGCAAAGATAAGCACACTGCGTCTCGTTGGGAGCTTCTGGACTTTGGAGAAGAGGAATGCAGAATTGCTCAAGAGAAGGAGAATGGTCTGCTTAGACAAGTTGCTCAAGCAGATCAACTCACGTATCTGCAGAACCAATCTAAATCCGCAAAAGCAGAGAATTCAACTGTACAAGAAGTTTGTGTTGATTTAACACGTCAAAACTCAAGCAGATTTAGTCAACGGATCTCGCAGAGCTTTAGAAAACTTAGAAACCAGAAAGTAGAGCAATCGGAGAGTTTTTTCTCCGCTAAATCAGGTTTCTCATTATCCTCCCCACAAGATGGGCTAGTAAAACATTTCAACCATGAAGCTACAAGTTACTCTAAGAAAGAAAGTTCTAACGTGGCATCCGTTGTTCAAGAAATCAACGAGACAATTCATTTGATTAACGAGTTCAAGCCAACCCCACAGCAGTTTCAGATTGATGTTTCACATCCACCTTCTCATCAATCCATAAGCAATTCATCCAATCCACAAAAACTTCAAATGCACTCATTCCCAATGGACTTTGGGGATCATGAAAATCTTGTTGAAAACAAAGCAGTCACTGGAATGTCAATGTTCAACGCATCTAACCCAGACCTAATTTTGAGCGTGGAAGAGGTCAGTAGGTTAACGAGCACAGAAATTTGGACTGACTCGGTACAAAAAGAGATAATAAATCAGTCCAAAAATGAGGAAAGGAGGACAACGAGCCTTTTTCCTACAGATGATCCTTTTTGCAAACCCAAACTGGGTACTTTGGCTCCCAGTAGGGACAACATTAGAAGCAGTAGTAGTACAATCAGAACCACAAGCGATATTCCGGGTGGTGAGCGATCAACTTTTTTATCGTATTCAAGTAGGCCATGGGCAGAAGAAATGGGAAACACTCCTGCTGCAAGTCGTAAGCCGAACATTCTGCGAAGTTCTGGAAGAAAGTTGTACAAAAAGATTCACTCCAGATTGGCCAAAAAAGGGGAGGATGAGACTGAGAATGGAGTACAAGACCAAGTTGGATGGGAAGATGCTCTCTGTGCTACTTCCCCTACTACTTCTCTAGATGAAAGGAATACAGAAAAGGAAATAAAATCGATCCACAGCAAGAGTCATTCTTATGAGGAAGATGATGCGAAGATTGGGAACCGTCTTAGCCTCAAAAGAAGCAGTAGACTGTCTCGTTCCTTTCGAAAAGTGATCTCATTTCCTCGTCGTTCCTCATTCACCCCTTTCAGTGGCAAGAACAACAATGACACCGAAAGAAATGATGCTGCCATAAAGATGAGCGAGAATTCGTATGGAGAAGGAGATTACAGAGTATTGTCACTTCCAACAAAAGATCTGGTGGGAGCACAGAAATCATCCGAGGGTGAAAGTGCCGTCGTTCGCAAGAGAAGTCTCAGTTTTAGGGTATCGTCGTTATTATATTCTATCTTTTTCGTTACTGCTACCTTGTGTTCATTTTTATGTCATGGCCGCTTCCAATCGCTTCACCTTTCTATTTACTTTCTCCCCTCCTTGAAAGCGTACGTAAAAACTTATTTTTTAACAGAGGTGTTTCTCCAACAGGACAAGGAGAAGCAGCATACGATCTAAAAAAAACTGGAAGTCATTATTGTTGATTGTAGATTATACAGGGATATATATATATATATATATAGTATATTTTTTATTTAATTTAAAAGAAATGCATAGGGTTTTAACGTCGGATATGATCAGAATTATAAATCGCTTTATCATAATTTAATAAGAATAAGAAAATTGGTAATTATGACTATGACTATGGGCAGACAAATTCGAGTACTGTTGCTAAAAATTCCACTAAAAAGCCGAAAAGTGTGCAGCCGGTGTACATGACCTCGACAATTATTATGAACCAGAAGTACACAGAGAAAATCACGAGGTTTCTATTATACTAGAATTTTATGCAGTGCTATAAATTCCCAAAATCTAATGATTACGTGCTAACTGTTCAGAGTCCAGAGAGAAGAGTTTATTATGAGCGTGTGTTGAGCCTTTAATTATTCACACGTGCACCTGCTCATGCGACTGCTTACTTAAAGTCTAAACTTTCTCCACCTGTGTTTTCGTGAGGGGTATAATGGGAAAGAATAGGTGAAAGTAGGTGGTTTTATTTTAGCATTTAGCTACGCAGCATGCAATTCAGGTTCATTTAATGATCAAAGTTCTCCTGCTGTGATATCCACCCAGTCATTTCGTACAGTTGGAAATATGAAGGTATAAATATATATATATATATATATTTAAGCATGCAGAGACCTACGCCTAATTTAAAGAATAGAAAAGATAAGTTTGAACTTATCATAGTCAGACTTTGATTAGTCCACGCAGTCCTTGATTGGAGGGGAGTTGTACTAATCAAGTAATCGTGCAAATGTACGAGAAGATAAAGTTGTGCATGATTTTGTAATGAAAGGAATGGAGAGTGTCTTTTCAACAGCCGCAACTTTTGGTAATGATTACAAATGAAGCAAAGTGTACTAAGTGCGCCATAAACTTGGAAGGATAGTAAACTCATCTATTGTCCAATATGATCATCACTATTACCAAACCTTTTTGCAAAATGAGTTTGAGAGTCTTTATATGCTAATCTAAGGTGATGAAGATAAACAGGATGGGCCGGGTCATAAACGAAGTTGGGTTTTTTCATGGAAATTTTATATGAAGGAGATATTGCAGTTTGTTGTGAAAGGCTGATGTATGCTAATCCCAAAAGGGTGAATGCATCAGTGAACAAGCGGGACAAGGTGTTTCATGAACATTTCGTCGGGTGTTGCAAAGGAGGAAGTGAGATTTCGAGCAGAATGATGCCTTTCACTTTAAGTTGAAAGAGCTTTCCATTTAATCCGCCAAACTAAACTGTTTACTTTTACGAGGCTGTTGGCCTGAGTGAAATTAAATTATAAGAAGGTAGATTCACTCGATATCTTCGATAGAAGTGTCCTTCATAAACCTTAGAGAGCATTTCACATGGGACGGTGAAACGACCGGTTACTATACATCATTGCAGCATTTCCTGTACAGGAAGAAAGTAGCAATCTGTCTTCGTCCATGGGAAACTTGCAGGGTATCGCAATATCAAGGGTAGATTGATTGCAACGTGGTAACTTCAGTAGAGAAAGCAGGACGTAATGATTCATAACTCACTTTTGCCTTGAAAGAGACGAAACGGCTTTCCAAGTAGAAATTCTCGAGAGACTGATGTAACATATAATATGGTTTTACATGCAGAAAGACCCACACACACACACAGACTCAAAGTGATACCAGGAAACTTGGATCATATTTTGCCAAATTGCGATGTATCTCATGATACACCTAAATTGATCGACTCAATTAAAATTCTTCATTCTGGCAGTAGTTCATTAGAGCATGACCAGAAATCATAAAGGGAATTGAGTCAGTTAATTAAGTTAATGAAAACTCTGCCAGCTAAGGTTTATCGATGCGCATGAAAGACGCTCGGCCCTTAAAAACTATCTGTGTAGGTAGGGAGTACGTGGTTATCGAAGGTTTTCTTTCCTTCCCATTCCTTAGGCCAAACTATGGCTTCAAGTTGTTCTCACTCTTGTTTCGTATATTTCATGTATTCTTTGTAAAAGTGTTCTATAGAAATTCTGGAATGAATGTTAGAAGAGAAATTCGGATGTATGAAATGTATGCTCGTTAGTGCAGCTAATCCTGGAGGGCAACTAGAGACTTTTGTAAGACGGAGTTCTTTTCTATTCATCTTGTCTATTCATACTTTCTCCTTTTACTGCTATTACCTATTGCACCAGCTATGCTACAACACTATTTGCGTCATCATCACCAGCATTCACAGTTTAAGGGAACTTACATTCATGCACTCTTAAAACATACTACGGCTCAGAACCTTGCCTAGCCTTGCTGATACACCGTCAAGTGCTCCTTATCCCTTCGTTTAGACTGAAGTACTGTGAAATGCACACTGTGGGAAAGTTTTTTCACCAAACACAATACCTAGCAGAGAGAAAGTGTCTGGAGAGCTTACCACTATAAAAGTGGCAGACGTCCTGCCGTGACATGACAGTTTTTTTCTTCTGTTCCAGACGTATGTACAGCGTATGTGTGTTAATATAGTTTTGCTGCGTAGAGTTTTGAAGAGATAAAGGTATCACACTCCATTTTCAATCTCAGGCTTGCGTAATGCAGTTTTAGTTGTAATTATTCCCAAAAGCTTATTTCAAATTCGCAAAACATATAACATATGAATCTACGCAGCAAATCGCATTTTGCTAAGTTGTATTAACACGTGTAATATGTTTTTTCTGCAGTAAGAGGCTTTGGCTCTTTAACGAATGTGCTGAATTTCTTCCAAAAGCAAAACAACATATAGACAGGTCCAAGTGGGCACAAGAGAAAATAACTTTTAGCAATAGTTTCTCTGCAGTCTTTCCTACAGTTGGAGATAAGAATGTTGACTAGAAATCAAAGACACACATAACAAAGAGTCAGTAGAGCGAGTAAAACATGTTCTGGTAAACAAAAGCTTTTCTGTTGTGGAAATAATGTACTGGCTTACTTTTGTTCCTTCCTACTTACATCATTTATCTCCGTTTTTGTCTTTCCCCTTCTTTCTCTTATGTCTACGTACGATGTAGACAAAAGCATTCTCTTTCATCAATCATTTAATTTAATCGTTAGCATTTTTGCTTACAAAGCAACTTTCTGCTTGACAGTAGACAGTCAACACTCATCCTTCCAAAGAGACTTTCGTGTTTTGAGGAAGATGGCAACGGGGAAAGCAAAGAAGTTTGAGAAATGAAGAAACTACAGCCAAACTTTCCCTTTCGTGATCTTTCTCTTTCTCTCTCTTTCATTACTTTCTCCAAAATAATAGTCTTTCATTTATTACACCTGACTACCTGAGTTCCAGCGGCGACAGCAAGACAAATACTCTCTAGTCTACAAAGGGAATATACACCTGTCTGCCTCAAAATTCAGAAATGACCTGAGTTGTGACTCTCCACGTGTGTCCTCATTCAATGTCACAAAAGGCAATCGCAAGTATTCTTCACATTATTAGTTCCCAACTGCTTTCTCTTCAAGAGACTGGAATTTACTGTGTACAAAAGTCCTTGTGAGGGAACAGGAAGCCAAGAGAAGACTTTGAGTGAACTCCTACAAAGCTTTAATTTCTTCATAACCATCCGTGCCTGTGGACTGTTATGTCCTCATTGCTTATTTAGCTTCTGTGATGAACATCCGCCAAGTCCATTCTGCTATACGACTTCCATGTCGCTTTCTTCTCCGCCTGGATTAAAGTTTAAATCACCAATACAACGCTAAATCTGCTGTGTAGCTCTCAACACTGATTGTACGTTAAGACAGACCTTATGGTGTCATGCTGTGCGTTAAGCTTACAGGTCTTGCCTAACCATCATATCTTCACAGTGAATGGAGTCATTGAAATAACTTCCTTTGCTTTTCTTCTTGCTTTAATGGGTTTATCCTCCCTCCATTGTACACAAAATGCTTTGTTTTAAGCATTCATTATTCTTGGTTCTTACTTCCTGTGCAGACTCTCAAAACACCGGCCAAAGGAATGGAACGAATGCTGCGGAAAGGAGCTTCAGCATTTGGAAAATCCATGATGTACGCTTCTTTGGCGACACCGATGGGAACTGCTGAATATCCAATTGCTCCAAGCAAATATCCAGAAGCGTATTGGGAGGATGAGGATTACTTTTACGAGTTCCGGCGTTACTGCCAATCCTCTGAAATGTACTACAACCAACGGGCTTCCAATATACCTGGAGCTGGCATCGTCCAACATTCCTAAACCTCCGTCTATTTGGCTTTCCCTCATTCCCATAAATGAGAATCGGCTGATCCAAGCCTTGAGCTATTTTTATTTCGAGGCAGATTGTTTTCAACAATAATGGAAGCGAACAGAAAACGGTGAAAGTAGGGAAAGCTGTCAAGTTTAGTTTATCTTTGGCGTGTACGCTGGAGGGACACTTCCGAACCCAAACTACTATTAAATACTTACCTGGTTCCTGAGTTTGCCTTACGCCACCATTATTTAATGAAGTTCCATCGTTGTCACCTTCTATTTTACTCGTTTTATATGATCCATATAAAATATTCCATGTGTGTTTACTTTCAACATCAGAATCAATGGAGACAGGCTTATCCTGTTTTTATAATTGGACCTAACACTAACATATTTATATATACATATTTGTATTAATTATTGAATTTATTAATCAGTACATTGAATAGTTTGCTTTATGACATGCATTTCCGTTATGACAGTAATAAGACATCAGTTGTATTGTATTACAGTACTTTTAAAATGTTCAGTACTTCAACTTCAGTGTTACAATAAATATAGTAATTATATTATATAGTTGCTAGTTTTTAAAGTATGCACATGTACATCCTTTACTAATAAAGTTGTATATAACAATGAGGTATTTTGGTTTACTCATCCCCACTGTTTATTAGTACAAATTGGAGTGTCGTTAACAGTAGTTTACTTAATTTTAGAATATATATTCTCTGGCACAAATTAGTATCACGAAAATAGAAGAGAATAGAACAGTTGGAACAATAGCTGTCAATATATTAGTGTTTTGTGAATGGGAACAAGATTTATTACTAGATATTTTACGCAGTGAATCGTAAAACCCATTTAGCCAGCCGTTAAAAGACTCCGACGCAATAGTACTTGGGATAGGATTCCAAATTGGTCGCTTAATAATGAATGAAATGGCTATTAATTAAGGCGTACATTTGCAGAGAGTATACACTCCGGTCAGTGTGGTCAAAGGAGTAATTGCTCCCAAATCTAATGGCCTCATCGGAAATTAAATTGTCTATGGGATACTTGGAGGTGCACGTAACAGTCAATTCACAGGTGACCGGGGAGTTTGCACAGTTCTTCTGTCACTCGAGTAGGTTTGTTATCCGTAATCTCACTTCTAGTAGCTAATTGTACGCAACTTAATTGCTTAATTAAGTAATATAGCTTCGAGTGGTCACTAAAAGCATAAATAAACAGATGAGCCAGAAAGTGGCACAGAGGAAGTAAAAGTGAACCCGTGACACAATGAGTTTCAGCTTACTCTTCTTCCTTATGGCATCAGATTACACAGTTCATTACGTGTGTTCCAAATTAGCCAAAGACAGATTGTTCGCCTACACACAGCATCAAATTGCTTGCAGTTCTTGGTATAATTCATCTACATCTGGACGTAGTTCCATACAGAGAAGTGTCTGGCATAGTTTGTAGCCCTTCTATTCGTCTTGATTACCAGATAGCTTTTCCTCTGGACAAGTGTAAACCCTTGCTCATATAAACGAGCTTAATTGAGAAAGCCCCAGTCTCAGGCTATTAGTCTAATGATATCTTCCATACCCACAGTTAATTTGAAAACCTGATAAGTACAATTAGACTACCGTTTAAGATTACAGCTTGGAATGTTTTTGAGAACATAGCAGATGTCTGACAGGAGGACAATCAGAACGCTCCATGCAAAATGATGATTATACACGAACAGAAAGATTCAGTTGGACGAGGAAAAATGAGACATACGTCGACTTGGTTCATGATGAAGAGAGAATGTGGGTCAGGAGTGTTGTAAAGATGATTTGATTACCTGACTAAAACCCTCTCCAGCTCTTGCTTTCCTTCCTTTCCGTATATTCCTTTCAAGTGTTTCCCAGCCCCCAGCCCAACATCCGTATGAAATGTTCGCATGCATTTCCCTTTACCTTTATGTCCTCCTGAGTATCCCTTTTACAGAGAATGTGAAAGTACTTTAGTGCTTTCTACAATTTCGTTGCGACACACTTTATGTTCACAGATCTCTGGGTACGAATAATGCTAAATGGTTGTAGTCTCTTCAGAGGACTTCAGAATCGCTCCTCCATAAACGAATCACTTTGCATGTGAAGTGGGTTGAAAGGAAATTAATGTTTAAAAAACGAACTTATCTAAAGGTCACTTTTCACATGGAAATCATTCCGTCCTTCTTGAAAGTAAAAGGTCTATGAATAATGAATGAATTACTTTAAACGATGAATACAAAATGCTGTTGCAGTACACTTTTCAACTTTCCAACATCGCATCTTTAGAGGCAAACAATATTTCCAAAAAGTACCTAATTGGATATTGAATTTAGTTCAAGGATAAATACACATGAATACGGTAACATGCAGTTAATAGAGGTTTTGCTGAAAGTTTCGAAAGGAGCAGAAGAGAATTGAGTGCTTATTTAGTATTCCACGGAGTGACTTTGCATGAGAAGCATTTGATGGGAGATTGGATTCTGTAAATCAAATAAGCAAGTGGAATTGAATGGGTGTGGTGTGCTGTACGAGGCAAACGGAGATTGGATTCAAACCAGAGAAAACAACGGAAAACGGGAGCACACACATTTCGGTAATGGAATTGGTTCGACTGGTGTGTGATGTGTTGTATTAATGTAAGTAGGCTAAGGTACAAACTTATCAAACGGAATGTGGAATACTAAACAGGTTATATTGGAAGAGATGAAGCCAAGTAGATTCGTTAGAAGGAATACAAGTTTCAAACCCATTTGTGAAATGAACGTGATGATGGCTTATGAAACCTTAGACAGCAGCAGCGGTCTAATGAGGTTAGGGGATTATTCAAGTTACAAGTTGACAGCTTTTTGTTTCTCTCCTGGACCTTACCCTAATTGGAATTGGAAATGATGGCGGAGAAACACATGATTTTTTGTGGGATCCTTCGGAAAGTAACTGATTTTTTCTATTTGAGTCTCAAATGCTGGAAGGACAGGCAGACGACGTGATACGGTTTCAAATAAAGTTTAGGGAATCCTATTTGCATAAATTTAATCCTGCCGTCACTTAAGAAGCCTCGATATCGTGTGTCAACGCTCCTTTTGTTATTGCACATTTTACAAAGTACAAACTTGCCCTTGGAATACCGTCTGCTTTCTTTCACAGTATAGTACAGATACGGTTTCATGTGAAGTAAAACAAACATTACAAAACCACGTATCACATGCATTGCTGAGGAATGACTCTTTCATCTTCATATCCCACGAACATCCTGCCTTTCCAGTGAAACAGAACCTATGATGCGGAAAAATATCAAAAGCGGATGCTGACTTTAGAGAATGGAAAAACTTCTTTTTGCGGTGGGTTTAGTTCATCGTGCAAAATTAAATTTGGTGATAGAGCATACAGAAATGAAGTGAAAGGCATCAAAGCTTTTTATGTAATCAATATTTCATTTAGTCAGCGTAGCATCATTGAAATTACATTTTGCATCTTTCACAGACTCTGCACTTTCATTTAGGACAGGGTGGTGTAGTTAGACTATCGAATGAAAGACGACTCAACAGAATTTTGCTCCAAGTCTTTCTAAGTCTATAAAATGAAGGGGATTTCGAAAATAAGGTTAAGCGAGTTCTCATAAAAATCCTAATTGAAATTCATAAACCGGTGTATATGACCTGTGTAAAAGGCTGAAGGTGGAGTATTGTGTACTAAATATAACGTCAAAGATGATGACTAACTGTGACAGGAGATTTTCAAGTGCAGCAGACGTTTACAATAGTTTACATATCCTCCTGGATTACTGAGTGTACAAAATAGAGAGACTAGGAAGAACTATTTTACTAGTTATGTCTTTCGATTGTAAGGTTAAACGTGCTTTGTACAAGGACTGAAAGATAACCGAGTAAAGTAGATGTACACCACACGTTGTGGTAATTGGTACTTATAATAATGGGATTTGTTGATGGGTCATATATTGGTACAATATTTCGGGGAATATAAGAAACTTAACCTTAGTTAGAATCACTTGACACGTCCGACAGTAAATCTTCAGCCTTTACAGTGTATGAGACATCTTAAGTAGCTTTCTCTCCTTAGAGGCGACCTTTAGGTGGTGGGCTCGTGGCTACTTTAATGACATGGGGAGTAGTTTTCCGGAAACTAGGATGTGTTGGATCATCGGGAGGACTGGCAGGATTCCTCACGGGTGTTGTCGTGCTGCTCATAATGAGTCTGTCCATAATGAGACCCTGGGGAGTAGGCATAAGCGAAGGTTTCCCGTGATTCTGGTATCCTTTCTTGGATACGCGAGTAGATCTCGGAGAGTCCGAAGGGTATGGAGAATACAGTGCAGAGGAAGTGTGACGGTTGTAGGCAGTGTACCCATATCTGTCAGATCCGCCGTAATTATTAGGATAGTTCGTGATTCCATGATGAGCCAAACTTGAAGGAGAGTCTGTAGGTCGTTTCGCTGGAAGAGGTTCCGATGGTGTTGGCTTCCATAAAAAGACATAGTAAGCACTGAGCAGAAGTGCAGCTACTGACACGCTCATGATGTACGCTACTACTGTTAGGATTCGGATTATTTTCCTGTGTTTATTCGTAAAGTCAGGTTTCTTCGTGGTAAGTGAGCCTGAACCGGAATCCGATGAAGATCCAATCGAACCCACAGTCCGTCCGATACTTCCAGACTGTGACATCCTGTTTCTTTTCTTCCACAAAGTTTTCTCTATTGTCTGCTAAGTGATGTATTCTCAGCTTTCAGCCAAATGTGAATAAACCTTCAAACTGGTTCGATTCTATGAAGGCGATGGGTCTCTCTTGATGGGATAATCAGATTTCTAGTGCTTTTTTAATGGCTTTGACAGCTGGAGAGTGAAGCTCCTTTTCGATAAAAGATGCTTGTATCTGTAAAATCAACGAAATACGACACTTAGTTCGCTTTTACACTTTATTATCCTTTAAGTGTCTTGTCAAATTCTACTTTTAAACCAATCACATATCTGAATTTTATACTCGCAGATCAAGGATAAACCAGGGACAAATCTGATGCTGAATTAAACTATTTTTATAACCATTTTATCAGTTTCTTGAACCTGGAAAAGAATGAATACGTCTAGTTTCCATTTAGCACTACTTAATAATTGAAGATATATTCGTTTTTGTATGAAATTCTTTCTTGCCTACAAACACTACTTGATACGACTACAATAGTTGGTAGTATTTTTTTATTGGTCTTCAAAAAATGTGGAGATGAATCCGGAGACTTTCATAGACTTCCGTTCCTACCTCTACATTTCCCAATTTGAAGACACAACAGAATTAATTTTTAAGATCTACCAAAACATTCCAGCTAAGACTCAGAACACATTTTGTTGTCTTCAATCGAGTTATACTTGATACTTGTTCATATTGCACAAGCTTTGCAGCATTGCTAGAGGCTTCTTGTATTAAAAATTCACCATGTAGCTTTCTCCGTGACTCGGAATTTCTGTAGAATCCACAGGAGAACACAAAAAAGTCAACTACACGTTCGAAAATACATCTGTATGTATTTGTGTGTTCTTACAGTAGCTACGAGAAAGTCACAGAACAAAAAGTCATCTTGAAAAGGTATTTTTTTCATTTGTTTCGTGTAACATCTTGAACTTACTCGGAGGGTTTGAAAGCACTCGAATTCATAAATTACATGTCAGTTGTTCCCGAAAGAAAAGTCGACGCAGTGTGCATGAAAACTCTTAGGAACGAGTGAAAGTATACAAACCCTTCTGAATGCAAAATTAGTCGAACTCTCTTTTCCTCTCAATAAGTTTGGATTCGTCTAATCTCGTAAATTCAACTTTCTTCCAAGTAGGAGAAGTCCTAAGCTTCTGGTAGCGAATGCTACTCCTGCACCTCTTGATTAGTCTTATTTGTACCGACCGTCAATTCGCCCCACACTCGGCAGTAAATTCCTAATTCCTCTACTTTCTCCGCATAAGCTTTTTCCATCCAGTTCCCGGTTGATTAATGTCCCATCCAAAAATCTGTATGGGTGCCAAATCCCAAGCAAATTAGGGATCGATTAAGAATTGTAAAGAGCTAAGGCGGAGTATAAACGGAATATCCCCGGTTAATGGTGTGACAACATTTAATCGACTAGAAATATGGATGAGTTGAAGCATCACAGAGGAATTCGGTCGGAACGTGGTAAGTATATGGAAAGGAATGTGACTATTATTCCCTCTGTGCCAACTATTTCCCTGTCTTCCATTCAATCGAACCAAAAAGGGTGAACGAAGTTTGATTAATTGAAAAAGTTTTTCGATTTCAGGTCGTCGATCTTGAAGCGACAAGAAGCGTAATAGCCGAAAGTGTCCAAGTCAAATACTTTTGTGGTAGTCGAGTGACAACAAGTAAGTCGTATGGACTTATTGGACACACAGGCTATCTCATGTCTCATTGACAGAGTCTAGCATACTTTCCCACACACAAGCACGCAGACTTTCTCCCTTTCTGCGTACACACGACCACTGTTGCAAGTTGCAATCAAAAGCAACTGGAGCGTGTGTATAGTAAACTGAATGTATAGTACATGCGAAACCGAAGCTAAACTGTGTTGACAGAGCTTTTAAAGTGGAATCACTTACGCTTCAGCAAACTCCGTTGAAGTAGAGGACTGAGTTGGAATTTGGAATCGATAACCTATGACCCGTCCACGACACAACTGATGAATGGCGTTCCTTTGGATTACACTAGGGAGCACATTTATTTCCAAAAGGTACTCAGTCAAATGCCTTGTCCTTTGTAGGGGTATGTTGAATTTTCCTGAGAGTTCCAAGTGGAATTGAATGCACCTGCTCTGCTGCTGCTTTCTCCCTCGACTTCCCGTTCGAGATTGAGAGAAGAATCAGAGTGTGCAATCTATTTACCCGAGTACGGGACGTACGTATTTTATACCCTTCGAACCAAATCACTTTAGTTAGGAATCTCTCTCCACCGTGAGTACGTGTGTGTACCAACCAAATGTAAGGATTCGCAGGACAATGTCTTCTATATAATCTCCTATCGTCGATACAACATGACTCATACAAATTCAGTGGTTGTGTACAGTGACTTAGTTTTGTTCATTTAGTAGCTTGCAATAAAATTGGATGTGCACGGAAGCAAGTTGCTTCCAATTTATACTGCAGTTCTTTCTCCACAGTCGTTTAATTATAGAAAAGCCTTAGAAATGTGTTGCAAGGCAAACAAGGCTGGAGGTAAAGAATTTGCTTGTCCTTTCACCAAGGGCTTCTTTCGATAAACAACCCAAGTAAGTTGGCAACGTAAGCATCTTAATTTTGAAATGCTGGTCACATTTTAAGGGTGTTTCGTACACTCCTCTGTGAATCATACTGTAGTGAACATTTTTTCCACACTCCTAATCTAATGCACAACTTTATTGACACTTTTTGTGGGTTGTATAAATAACAGCAGTACAAATTACCATTGCAAAGAATGTTCACTGCACACTGGTGTCTATTGCAATTTGCAAATCGGGCAACTTGAACATGTGACCTGTAATAGTGTTTTCCTTTAGAACAAAATAAACTTTTGAAATTGAATTAGTAAACAGAAATATCCTTTTATAGTCACGCTGAATGATGTGAAGGGATTCCTCGGTGCGATTCATTCACCTAACCTACTTGAAATCTGCAGCTGAAATGGTTGTTCATTTTTTCATAGTCATAATAAGTGTAAAGTGTAAATATATTAACTTTTTACGTATTTGTTAAAATGTAGGGGCATAACCTGAAAAATAGGAACTATTAAGGCATTAGCTTTAAACTTTGCACTGCCTGTCATAAAGATCATAATAATGTGCAATGTGTGGTTGTTTTTGTATGCAAGCAGCTCGCGTAATGCCGTTGCCTTTGTTGCATGGGGCAAGTTGCGCCTGTCCCAAGACACATTCAAAACGCGGGAATATCAAGACCCATTTGACGTGTCACCTTTTTAAATACCAAACAAAGTTCAATTAAACTCTCACCTCTCCACCTTTTACATTAACGCAACTGCCGAAAATTGAGTGTCAAACAGTTTAGAGAAACAGATTAAGAACAATTTGAAACCATCGATTAAACTTGGTCTCTGTAACTGAAATTAATTAGGGCGATACATGCACTGAACATTTTAAAACGACTGAAACACCTGCGAGAGTTAGTTAAGAGGAAAACAATCAAGCAGGAGGCAATATGGGGTTGTGCAAATGTCCCCAGAGGAAAGTTACCAATATATTTTGCTACGAACATCGGGTCAATGTGTGCGAACATTGTTTGATGCAGAATCATCCGAAGGTAAAGAGTTTGAAATACTTTTTGTATTGTTTATCTTGTGAAACATGTATAAAGTTGTTTGCATTTGTTGGTTGTAGTGTGTTGTTGACACATATCGGAACTGGATTACAGACTCGGTGTATTCATCGAAATGTGGTCTCTGTGATGAAGAACTGGCTAACAATGAAACTGTTCGGCTGCTATGTCTTCGTAAGTTCTTATTGAAAAGTTTAAACATGGATTTTGAAGTTTTTGTGTTTGTACGATGCTTGTTTTGCTCACAGATATTGTTCACTGGGAGTGTCTTGATGCGTGGGCTCGGTCGTTACCTGCGACCACGGCTCCTGCAGGGTACACTTGTCCCATGTGCAGAAAAATGTGCCTCTTTCCACCGTCAAATCAAGTGTCACCCATAGCTGATGGCTTGAGGAGTAAAATGTCTGAAGTTAATTGGGCTCGCACAGGATTGGGGATGCCATTAGTAAGCGGCCATGAGTTTGTGATGTTGTTTGTCGCTCATGATCTTTAAATTAATGCTTGTCGTCATTTGTAGCTGGAAAACGAAGCTGCTCGACCAGTTAAGGAGTTAGTTTTAAATGGAAATGTCCCAACTAATACTACCACTTTGGCTTCATCATATGGAGGCTACCAGGTAAGACATTTGAATTAGTAGACGTTGTTTCATTAAGTACATTAAGCGTCTTAATGTTTACGCAGGATCGAGATTTTGATAAAAAATCAGACGTGTCCGATGGAGACCTCAGTTTTGACGGTAGAGATGGAGGATTCTCAAGAAATCCGTCCGCGTCGACTCACAATCACAATCAGTCATACGCGTCTTCTCCACCTGCAGTTGCCAGCAATTCATATTCCAAATTGAATGATAACTATGGTTCGCCACATTCGAACTCGTATTACTCGGACGTATCAGTTAATAATTCAGGTACTGTCAGTTACAGGCCACAAGGTCAATACACTTCGGGGTTTGAAAAAATGGAACAAAAGTACATATATTCATAAAATTACAGGATTATCCAGTAACACAAATCCAAGAAAGACTGTTAAGTTCGACCTGGAAACGCCACTGATGATAGATGAAGATGACAACAAGTACCACAGAAGATCGCCATTCGAGTCTTTGTCGCGGTGGCTTCGGTAAGTTCGGCTTTTATTTTGTCAAAAACCGAGTTTGAGTATTCTAGAGCATATGAATCGATTCGATTTCTGAACAACGATTGTGATTAGTGTTTTTTACATTTTAGACAAATGAATCCAACTAATAAGCGACGTACTCGTCGGAAAACAGCGTTGTATGTGATTGGAACGGTGATAGCAGTCATAATTTTGTTCATGCTTCTTTTTGGCCGAGGCGGAAACGAAGACGAAGCTTTTGATCCGAAGTCTAACCCGAATATTTTAATCGGTCAAGGGAAAGTTTTAGGCCACGAATTTGATTCCTAATCTTATTTATACACAACCGTCAGAATTAAAATCAGGAGAATATTTTAGGCTAGATATCGCTATGTCATAAATCCTGAACTTTATACTGGATTTCAATAAATACAATACTTTCATTTCCTCGACAAGTGATCTGTAGATCGTGTGAATCGTCAGATTTCGTTCGTGAAAATATTACTTTAATACTAGTAATGGAGCAATGCAAGGTTAATTACTTTGGCCAGTGTGCAAGGAACATGCACAAGGAAAGAGCATCGGGTAGGGGTGGAATGGTTAAAACCTGCCATATTTGTAAAATATGCACACGAAGTTGTGAAGAGGGGATATAAAACATCTTTAGTGAGCAAATTGACTTCTTGTTCCAATCTTCCAAACACGAAGCTAGAAGAAGAACGATAAAGTGATAAAAAAATAAATTATTTTGGATATGTTCATAATCATATGATTTAATTGTTTACTCTGTCAGTCACAAAGTCACAATCTCATGATGAAGAGGAAAACTGAATTTTTTAAACGTATTTCAAGCGTCATGAGGGTTTATCTTGTACACTATCTTCACTTAGTGAAAAAAATCGGTGAAAAATCATCAGGTTTAAATTTGTACTGCTGAAGATCTCCTAATAATCCTAGTAGCCGCTGGCATGCTGGAAATTTTTGTAGAGTCCGACTGTTTCCGATGAGAATAAGCTTTAGTTTCGCTCGCGTAATAGCTACGTTCAGTCTTCTCACGTCGTTCAGGATTCCAGTCTGCAATATTCAGAAAATTTATGTACAGATTCAGTCTTGAAACTTTATTGGTAGTGCCTGAGTTGCAGTTACCTCAGTTATCGCAGAATTTTCCACATTCATTTGACTTTTAGTGAGGGAGACGATGATCACTGTTTTCTCCCGACCTTGATATTGATCGACAGTGTTCACTTCTATACTATCAGGTACGGTATTTTTCAGACCTTCTCGTAGCAGATTTACTTGCCCTCTGTAAGGAGCTATCACTCCGATTTCACTTGCACTCTGCCCACACTGAAAGCAATATTATCATCATGATCAACGATACATATTCATTGTTGTTTAAAAAATACTAGACTTACAGTAACCAGCATCTTCACTATTGATAAAACAATGTCTTTTTCTTTTTCATTCTGAACTGATGTCGACACAGCTCGTTCATAAGCCGCAATATTTTCAGTATCAAATAAGATAACTGAACGCTCATACTTTTTACTTGCAGCCAAGCACAGCCACCTTCTTTCGTTATTATCCCGAATTTGATTCATCAAATACAATCTAAGGGTATCCTTCGACAGCGAAAGATAACCAGATGCTTGCTTATCGGAGCCACATTGCATTTGATTACCATACAACAACTCGTTGGCGATTTTCATAATATGTTGGCACATTCTGTATTGTATCGTTAAATTTACACTGAAATGGGGTTCTGGGAACATTGAGAAGACGTTATCTTCTATTTTCATCGACCTTTCAACAAACAAGACGATTTATATTAAATACTATTCATCTTATTTTTAGTACACAAAGTGCAATGATAATCTCTTACTTCACTTCTTTCGACTTAATAGTTGCCGGTAGTTGATTCGGATCTCCAAAAACGATGAATTTACTGGCAAGTGCCAGAGCTCCAAACACTACGGGAGGAAGAGCTTGAGATCCTTCGTCTATGATGCAGTAGTCGAATCTTCTTCTTTTGAAGATGGGATGCTTCAAGCTCAACAGAGTTGTCGCTACAACGGCCTGCACAAAAGAAACCGTTTTATCAATTTGCAATAGCTTTTCTTTTTTTTGTTGATTTGAAATCAACAGCTGATTTACCACACTGTTGTAAACATTTTCGAGGTCTTCAACTGTTTTTGCTGATTGACGTAATACAGCGGAAGATCGTTCAGTCAGCAGGTCATCTTTCAGCTTTCCAGATCCTATTCTTATAAAATCCTTGCTGTACTTTCCGTAACTGAGTAGTATATTATCCACAGCATTGCTAGTGTATGCAGCGATTAACACTGATTTTTTTTGTAGAACGAGCACGCGTAGAAGTCCAACAATTGTTGTCGATTTTCCTGTCATACCCCACTCACATATTAAATAACATTCAGTATTTTGAAGTACTATCGGTATAGGTATCTTACCACATCCAGGCGACCCCTTGACCAAAAGAAAGCTGTCCGTAGACAAAGATCTCAAAATTGCTTTCTTTTGATAGACGTTATATCCAGAAATTATGCGTTTCTCTTCGTCGCCCAGTTCTTTCTTATCAAAAGTTCGAAACGTTGGCGTCTTTCTAATTAAAATTAAGAAAAAATGGTTGACATTATTGTGTTTTCGATCCCTATTGGAATTTAAAGTGAAATTTAAATAACCGATAATTACAAACCTTTCAATTATGTACCTACGTATTCTGGCTGCTAATGGAGTGTTGGCCATCATTTTCACCAAGTAAACAAATTGCATCACTCCGGGACTACTAGAAAATATCTTGTCCACAGAAAACAACGTGCCAGGTTCCATGTGTCTGCTTCCTAAGGCACTACAATTGAAAATAACCAAAAAATTAAAGGAATTTGAAAATGCGAATTAGCTTTCGCCCAAGTGAAGCATTTTACCGTTCTAAAGATATTGTGAGTGTCCCATTTTGAAAACCTTCAACACAACCAAACGACACACAAGGCTCTTTTGATGTGCCCAAAATTATGAAGTCCTTCTCAAATATTGAGCTTACATCTTGGCTTTTAGATTCCGGAATTGAAAAAGTTGCAAGATTCACACCCAATTCACTATCTTCGTTTTGATGCAGAAGTTTGAGCTGTCCTACGCATTTTCCTTCCCGTTCCCTGTGAAGCACATTTACAACATAATAATTGTTGTAGAATACCAGAAACGTATATAATATTATTTTTAAAACCTCTCTGATACAGATCTAAGCCATAAATATTTTGAATCAAATGTAAGTTCGTCTGCATCAGCTTCCAAGTTGATCACTTTCATCCACTTTTCAAAAAAGCTTCTTTCTTGGTCATTCAAATGACTTATGGAATCTAGTAAGCTCTTTTCAGTTCTTGAGTAAGATTCTTCGCTTATATTTTCTTTCTCCAATTTTGATCTACCATTGAATAAAAATTTTTCAATTAGTAATGTATGGGATAATAGATTAAGTTAGCCAGTTCACTATTCAAAATATGAATTGCACAACCTTAATGATGAAGCACAGACGTTTATATAATCACATTTGCTGCAATTTCT
>JAQGAB010000402.1:0-28417 GCA_034696565.1 Isotomurus graminis | reverse complement strand
CGATGAAGTCTACCCTCCTGTCTGGTGATTCCCCAGGACGCTAGGACTTCAGTCAGCCCAGCAGAACCTAGCCGTTACAATGTTTAAAAATATGGATGGAGTGGTGGACCTGAGTGAAGGGGCGTATGGACACACGTTTTGCATACGAATGAAGCGGACGGACAGACTTCACACTTATCGACATCCGGAGAAGACGAGGATAGTTGGGAAGATGGTGGACAACGTGGCGCAGTTTATGGGAATAAATGTGAGTATTGTGAAGAAGGAGTGGCGACTGGAAGATGTTCTATAGACTAGGTTGATAATTTATGCTGGAGACCAACATTTGACGTCGCTTTCGGAGTTTCCTGTTCAGAATGTGAAGAATGTCAAATCGCTTCACGGACTCTACAGTGTTTGGACTTATTCGATGCGAAAATGATTCTCAAGCGTTGAAGGTTGATTTGGACAAGTGAGGACGTACTTTTCGATCAACTAACATTAAAAGACTAACCTCACATCTAAGACGTAATAACCTACGATGACACAAATACTGTTATTTCATACATTCATCCATATCCATACCTTACCACTGTAATACATACTGCCTACACTAAGCTGGAAGTATGTTTCCCTCACTCCCATACACTCCTATGTATTTCTCCTCAAAAGAAATGTTTTTTAAATCGCTGTCGCAGATTAACCTCTTATCGGATTACTTTCAAACTTTACACACTTAATCTACAGACATTAACCTATATTCTGACCTCGGGCGGTCACTAACGCAATTCGAATAAACCGCTGTTAACTCATTAATTACTCTTCATTCACTTAACAATAATAATGGCTATGAATGTCACATTTTAATCTAATCAACGTCTGTGTGACTTCACTAATCAATCAAAACGAGATTTAGTCTATCTACTACAGAAAATCAAGAAGTATGATCAGCAACGCAAAGAAGCCACAGAAAAATCACCAAATATTGAGTTTAGTCGTTTTAGATTTGGAGATGATAGAGGAACTCCTTGTAAGTCTACTGTGCTACTGCAATTAAAGCTTTGATGAATAACAATTTGGACATGATTCTTGGAGTACGCCATTTGTGTTGTGTTTGATGGAACAGTCATTGCAAAGTGTTTGTCAGGTTATATACATTTGCACATCATATCAAATCATCTTTGGGCGAGTTACAAGAAAAATAGCAGAGCAATTTTGATGAATGAACGATTTGTAGATCGCTTTACTATGAGTCGCTCAGAGGTCACGGGTAAGGTCACGGGAAAGTGTATAAAAAAGCGAAAACACGATCAAGTGATCCAACCCAATGACAACGACTCTGGACGCTGTGTGTACTTATTTTGGATTCAATCATTAGATGGGAGGTTAAGTGTGTTGGTATTTGCAAGTAAATCACTTCCGTCAGCGAATACGACCAACACATACCTTATGTCGTTACAATAGAAATGTGTAATCTACAGATGAAGCTTGGAACTGAAGGAAGGAAAGACTGGCGTTCAGTGCATTCTACACCTCCGCCCGACACATCCACTCTCCACAAAGCTACTATTATTTTACGTCGCGCGTCGTCTTAAGTATCACGATGAGTGGACAGGAAATACTCGGAAATCCAATTGTGAGTTGTATTATTGGTTGGACGTAGTTCTAAGTGTATAATAAACGGTGGAAAATGTTATTTTTGTGTAAATAATAGGTGATGAGAAGCGTTGGGAAATACCTAAACTTGGGTGATTTGGAATCATTACAACAAGTAGCTGACGTTCCCCAAACAGTGATTGACATCAGAAAAGAGTGTGAGATAAATCTTTATCTGGGAGTTGACCCGATGCCGTTATTGTCAAGCAACACGCGAGTTGTGAACATTCATTTGATTGGTGGAGTCTGCGATGGCGACCTAGCTTGGAGACAATTAAGGAGGATTCGCGAGCTGGAACTCAACTTGAGTGTATCGCAGTTTACCGACGAAGCCCTGTTAGCCTTTGAAACGTGTGAAGTATCAATTCGGGAACTCACCATTTCGTCAATGGCATTATGGGGGCTTCAAACACCGTTGAAGTTGGGATCGATTGAAAAGCTGGTCATCGACGAACTGATGGATATTTATATGCCGGGTCTTCTTCGACTGATTGGAAACAATAGACCAACAGAGATGATCATTCCTGCGGACTATTTGGACTATCCAGAAATCCGTCCTATCATCCAGTTGGTAACAAAGCTTCAATTAACTGGTCCAAGAAAACATACTATGGGAAACTCCCGTGTTCGCAAGCTCATGAAGAATATGAGAATGACTCTAACACATATTGAATTGACCGTTCCTCTCCTGGCGGATACATTTCTTCACTCAAAGCACCAGTTTCCTGGAATCAAGTATTTTTCTGTGACGACTGATGTACCAAAACTGGACATGCTGGCTTCTACTTTCCCTGCTTTGGAAACCCTTGAGTTACGAAACAGTCGATTGTTGAACTATTGCAACACAGACGGTTTGTACTCCAACTTGAAGAACTTGCGGTTCGTGCTTGGAGAAAAGACAATCAAGATGAACACAGTAGACCGTCTAGACGAACTATTTCCAAAACTGGAGACAATTGAGGTATGCGGAGACTTTTACGATAGTCGCTCTCTGGACGCTGTATTCCGAAAGATTGGAGCAGAGAAAGTCATCATTGAAGGCCGGATTTTTTCGTACAACCTGTTTTGTACAACAAAGTGGCTTAAAGCTATATCAGGTACAGATTGATTCATTATATGAAAATTAATTATAGATCTTCTTATACTCTTCAAGTCAAAATCTAGTAGACCTAACTGAGAACATCATTTGTCTCGTTTAATTCAGGAACCTGCAAGGAACTTAAGATAATCCCAATCGTGTCTGATGGGCAAAAGATACACTGGAGCTTGTGCGCTGAATATCTTAAAAAGATGGCGAATCTTGAATCTCTCCATATTAAAAATTTCCAGCAGGTGACTCGGTTGAATATCAAGAGATTTCTAGTGGAGGATTCTTTACTTCAACAAGACTTCTTTTGGCCTGGAACCTGCGTCAACTGCTCCTTTCATTCTATAATATGAGTTAATTTATGCGTTATGGTGTCTTTTGAGAGAAAATGTATAACCAGCGACTATTAGCAGCCTAGGTATAGTCTCGAACGGGTGCTGCCAGTTTACCTTATAATGCTATGTACAGCGTTTAATACTACTAAGGCTCGAATTCCTTACTTTAATTTATTAATAAATGCCGTTATAACCCCAACATAATAGTTAGTTTACGAAGTTTATTTTACGTAAGGTTGATTCATTCACAGCCAATCTTGAATAATACAAGTAGAGTAACGACACTTTTTGGAAACAACATAAATAACATAAATCATAAGTGATTTAGATCTCGTAAGAGAGAGCAGTAGTCCTACTTTGAAACAAATTCGGTTATTTCGTCAAGAGTAGGGGTAGGGATCCATGTTGCCTCCGTCACGACTTGTTCATTGGCTTTCCCTTCCGACCTTTCGTCCGAGATTCCTGAAACGGGCATCTGCTGAGCTGTATCCGGAGAACCAGAAAACCCAGCTACTCTTCCCGACGCTCCTAATTACACAAACGAGTAAAAACAAATAATGTTAATAAATTCAGGTTGTCCCATATTAGCAGAGCAGCAAAAAACAAAAGAAAGCAAGCACCTTTGGACAGCTGCGAATGTATACAGCGGTTCAACGATCCAGCTCCGCCGGGTCCTCCATTATCGTCTCTAGCAGATCCATCATTGTTATTATTTGTATTCCTGCAGATACAAGCACTTACAAAGTACTACCCATAATACAATAAAATGAAGTGACTAAGTATGATTAATGCGACTCACGAGGAGGATTGCGCTTGTTGATGGATGACCTGCCCGTGGATGTTCAACAGTACCGCACGGCTTTCTCCGCGTCGAAAATTAATAGTGACATTCTCGACGATGGGTGATGGAATCTGGCTAGATGATTGATTTCCAGGGAGCATATTTAATTCCTACAGTCAAACCAAAAATGAACTTATCGCAGAAACAAGTAGGTGTGGTGAAAATGACTTACAGCTGCTTACAAGTAGATGAACGGTGACCGGTGATGACTGCAACACTAAGATAAGGTAAGGCGGAGTAAAATAAAGTGTGTGTGATACTGCGATTAGGTGTACATCGAAAAGAAAAGTTTTATTTATCAAATTGGACAAAGATTAAGTCTACACACCTCGCCCAACACAATTGAAATGAATCCTCTGGCAATTGTTCCCGCTGATGCCACAGACACACATCGAGTTTTTACGAAGAATCACATCACCCCAAGGCGTCTTTCTACTTAGGGATACTTTCACTTTCAAAGATTACAAAAAGATACAACTATATGATATACTACATTACTACATATTTACTGGAATTGCAAATTTCACAACTCCTAGACACGAATTCGCTTCTAGCATAAGCGTCACACACGCAACATTTGACGAGGTCATGACCCTCTGAGTGTTGCATACTAACTGTGCAAAATGTCTCAGGGGAGTATGCTGGAACGGTTAATGGTGGGTCCAGAATGTTTGTTTTGCCCTTGAGGGACTGGAAATGCTGCGCTTCTGCCACAAATCCTGTCTCATTCGCCCAACGTACACAATTGTCAATGACATTAGAAGCCACACCTCCAGCAACGCCTCGCATTTCACGAATACATTTACAAGCTAACAGTCGTATTCCCAATTCTTCGTTTGGGGAGAGCGAGTCTTCTTTTTGTAAATTAATTAAAAGTTGGAGACCGTACAAACAGTGGAATGCACGACTTTTCATCCGAACAGAGTCTGGTGCAAAAAGCAATGATCGAAGTATATTTTGCAAATTCTCAATAGCACGCTTCACGCGATTTGTCTTTGAAGCTTCCACCATCATTTCTTCCATCATAGCATCGCTGAAAGGATTCTTTCGGAGCAGCATGGCAGCATTGAATCCACGTTGAGTCAAACAGTGCTCGGTTCTCATTACTTCAATGTCATCAAAAGGATCCACTTGGTCTTCCCTGAGGTTTAACCAAACAAAGGCATCAGTTATCATAAAATCAATTTCAGTTTAATAAGCTGGTACTTAATAAGCTGGTACTTACAACTCTAATGACTGCTGAACGCAAGTGTGAACTGATGAAGCTATCCATTCTTTAGAGGTTGTGGAAAACAAACCAGCTGTGCATCCTGCTTCTCCGCACTCAAAGTAGTCAAAACTGTTAATTTCAGTCCACCGCTTAATGTAGATCTTGTTTTCATAAGATACTCTATCTTCGGCCGGACTCAGAATAATCTGAGTTCCATGAAGCTGTTGTACATAATAGTATCTTATATTTACGGAATGCACTTAAAAGGAATCTGATGAGGAAGTAGAAACGTACCAAACGAGAAACGTCCGGAATGTGGTTATGGAACTTGTTGCTGCGCACAGTAGTAAGTCCGATGCTTTCACTTTCTTGCTTGACAGGAACAAGGAGCTTAGCAGCACAATCTTTAGTGTCACAGCGAAACTCATGTGCAATGATTCCAAGATCTCTCTGGACAAACTCCTTTCTTCTGCATGTACTCCTGCCACTGAACTTGTAACCACCTGCGATGGTTGTTTTTCCCCGGACACGGACAGCTTCTGACATAGGTCCACATTCCCAGCCACACGACTATATAATATTGTAAGATCAATTAATGTACTGTGTTAAGTGTCTTTATGACCTCTGCGATTGAACGATAACGTAACCAAGGTTATCGTGTCAATATAGCGGTTTCCCCTCTAAATAAGGTCGGTAGTTAAACACCTCAATTGCTCAATTTCAAAGTGTATCTCCTCCTTCAGTTTTAAATGTAGAGACATGTGCCTTAGCTTGTTTAAAAGCTTAAAGTCTCTTCTTGAATTGTTATAATTAGGAGTTTTAATTTAAGTCTTAGTTTTTGTTTTCTGAGCCGTTTAAGTCAAAATTTCATGGTTTTTGGGCTTCAAATAAGCCCTACGGCCGTTAAACTCTGGTTCTCAGAATTCCGAATTATACCAATTGTAGACCATTGCAGTAGCATGTTAAATACCCACGGAGGAGATGCACTTTGAAATTAACATGGCATTCTTATGGGACACAAAATCTGAGAGAGATGATGAGATGAGATGATATTACAGGAATTGAAACCAACTCATCCTATTACATCCCAGTCAATTCAACTTTAGCCCAGTGCCAATTGAAACGAGAAATTACTCCCATAAATAAACCATGTTAATTTGTGATCTTGAAATATCAACTGCTGCAACAATTTTTTAGTTATCTATAATCCCAAAGCTAGAAATGTCGAAAAATTCTGAATTATGAACCTTGTGAAGCTATAAAACACATTAATTCCCTGCAATAATAATTATTATCTGTGATCAGATGGGATATAACGCTTTTGTACACCTGCACAATACTGTTGTTGGGTGAAAGAAAGCGGAAATGAGATGAGGAAATCTGCATTCTTTCCCCAGCTCATTTGGAAAGGGAAAGCACTCTTGGCTGGACTAAAAATTAACATCCATGGTTTCGTTATAGCAAAACAATACAGTTTCCATTGACGCTATGCTACCTTAACCTGATAGAAAATGCCTTATAATTCACTTACATGCAAAAACTTTGTCTTCATGTACCCTCCAGCTCCCATTGTGTGATGTCGGATATGTTCCATCATGAGCTTAAAATCGTCATATTGACTTCGGCATAGAAAGCACACATTCGTTGTTTGACCGCTTTTTCTCTTTGAAAGTAAAACGGAGAGAATGTGGGCATCATAAGAGGATTGGTCTGAGAAGGCAAATCTGCAGTGAGGACAGCACGTCGAAGTCTTCGCTTTCTCCTTGTGACACCTCAATTCGTCCTCAGAAGTGAACACAACATCCTGTGGGCAAATCTCTATGCATTTGTAAGTGGGAACCTGTAAAACATTGGACAGTTAACGATAAATCAATATCCTCATCTCTGTACAGATATATAAATAAGTTCAGTGTCAGTTTTACATTTTCTAAAGCTGCTGCCATCGTTGTTCAAGATGAAAGTGTGTCCTGTGTGCGTGGAAATCTTTTTGGATGCAAAACACTTGGCTGACCACTTGGTGTCTTCGACTACTTGCTGCAGACAATGTCTGGTTCCAATCTGCCGAGAGCACAGTGACTTGGAGGGATTTTCAGCGCTGGACAAGGAATACGACGACAATTCTTTGGAAGTGCAGTTGCACAACGCTTTGGACCACAACAAAACTTTTTCGAATTTAAATGTCGACTTTTGCAATTTGGTACGTGATAGAGAAAGTAAACAAATGAAACTATTCTGCGGATAGAACGGAAGACCTGCGTTTATGTAAACAACTAACCTCTGCTAATTACACATTTCCCAATTACAACAGGGGCACCTCATCCTGAACCCTGAATATGCGGTACTCTGTGGGAACGAGCAACTCTTAAAGGTTAAAGCAAATGGATACATCTATAACTGCAGGAACATGGCTGCATACCTGCAGAGTATTCAACACGACATAAGACTTAACTGCACTGAAAGAACTTGTCCGGCATACGGCTCACTGATAGGAAGACATTCGATGGAAAGGCTAGAACTAATGATGTTCTTACGAAGCAAACTACCCCATAATCACCTTCCAGATATTGTACTGTAAATACTAACTAGATGGCTTATTCTTTTATTGATAGCATTTATTTATCTTATAGGAGAACCTGAAAGTGGAGCGATTCGCATTCTATAATCAACCCACCGACTCTGTTATAATCGCAGAGCATGAATTTTTTCTGGCTTTCACATGCCTAAGTGATTATTCTAAAGTCTACAAGTGTGCTTGCTGCACGAAGATCGTAGTACGATCCGTTCGACAACCACACACAATATATTCCGATCCAAAGACACCGCATTGGAAACGACTTGTAAGTTGAAGCATGGTGGAGATTTGATTTTTACACGATCGACATTGTATTATTAATTATTGTACAGTCTCAGGCCGAGCTTTCAATGAGCGTTCCCGAATACAACGTGACCCTTCCCAATAGTAGTTGGCTACCCTTTTCTTGTAACCTAGGATTTGGACTCACACAAATGAGGGAATATTTGGAACATAATTCTGGAACATATGATACTCTGAAAAATCTTGTGAAGAAAGGATGTGAATCAATTGCAGCATTCCATAAACCTGGAAAATCCAGTAGCATTCGCCCTTATTCTATGATTCCAAGTGTTGAAAACATTATTCGATATGACTGCAGGAGATCAAGACTGGTACGTCTGAATGAAGATGAAGGGGGGGAGTTAAAACATTGGACACAGATATGTGAAGCCATTGACTGCTTCAATTTTGCCAAAATTGGGACTACTTGCTGTACCACGCATCTCCGAACGGTTGTAGAGGTAGTAGTTTACAAAGTGGAATCGGCAGACTCAACATCCTTCCTCGATGAGGATGGTTTATCAAATGCCGATGTTTACTACGTTGGCAAAAGACGCTTCGAATTGAAAAATGGAACCCAAGTGTACGTGTTTGATGACCTTCGGGATACAGACATAAGCCCTAGCAATGAAATTGGAGCTCTTCTTGGGCAAATTAAGAAGGAAGATTTCAAACCTATCCATCGAGTGGAATTCAATACCGTGGATCGGGAGGAGATGAGCTTTAAATACGGAAATACGCTCAAGGTGAACTGAATTTAATGTAGATTAAGGCATATTGAAGTGTTGAGTATAAATATGATATATACCTTATTTTGTGTAGATGTATCTTCATTTAGTAGCTGTTGCTCGCGAAGTTGTCGGAAAGAATACAATCATCTTAAACTGGAACTTCTCCGGTCCATTTGATTGGGATCTTGCAGAGAAATTGTTAGCAAAAAACGACATCCGTATCAACTTTGACATAATTGATCCCGAATCTTGCGGAATTGTGGACGAAAAAGTCAAGTTTACACGGACTGGCTCCAGAGCAAAATGCTACTTATATGCCGTCAACATCGATGACATAGGGTACATTGGATACGCTGAAAACTGTGGAATAGCAGAAGTCCATTCTCGGGTAGCAGATGGTATTTCACTGGACAACACATCTTGGGGAAAGCATTTGAGGTCGCTTGGGACAACGTCGTTTGAAAAGGACGTTTTTGCAGAGGTTCAAGAGCCATTTGGTTTGTCGCTTGAGTCCTTAGCAATCCTGACTTTTAAATTGGGGGAATCGCGACGTTTGATTTGGAATCGACCATTCCCAAAGACGCCTCTGGCAAGCTTGACAAACGTAAAGTTCCAGTTTCCAAATCTTAATGTCAAACGAGTTCCTCATATGGTTACATTTAGCTCCAAGTTTTTTCAACGGAAGCTGTCAGTACACACTGAAGGGAATTTAGATAAGCCATTGTTCGAGTAATGTCATTGAAAAATAAATACATGAGATAAATGACAAGATGCCCCAGATGTTGTGTAATGTAGAGCCTTTATTTAAATTGTATATACCAAAATAATACTCGTGGTTATTGCATCTAAGAAATTGTTGTTTAGTCTTGAGAGTTTTTCGAAAATGAAAAGAAACCGTGTGAAAAGTAGAGAGGATTTTTTTGAAAATTGGGATCAAACACAGCAGTCTGAATTTGCAAGAGGAGTTCTGAGCATTGAACAGCGTTTCCCTGGCCCAGCGGGATTGATTCCTAAACTCCAGAATCCAGAGTCTATGAACGACAACCAGTTCCCTGTGAGTCAAGTGTTGAGTCGAATTCTACAAATGCCTGAACCAGGAACTCCAGACCGTGCAATTCTAACCCTTCCAAAGGATCCTTGGCGAAATTTGGTTACATCGCTGCAGCTTAACCCCTCACTCCACGCTACGCTTGAATGGATTGATCAGCGCTACCCTCATCTATCTCACAATGATAAGGATATCCCATTTCTGGCTGTAGTTTTGGAGGAGGAACCTGCTCGAGGAAGGATCCAAGAGCAAGCAATGTCTGTGAAATGTATGGATGCAACAGGATCTTTCCTTTTATCAATTGATTCTCAGATTGTCACAGCATATTCTTCCTACCTGCGTCGTGGAAGCGCCGTAGCAATGCACAATGTGAGTGTTAACTATATATTTAAATTGAACGTGGACAAAACTTCAGGATTTTGTCCCATTAGGTAAATGTCCTTCGAGTTCCGGGCAAATCCAAGATGATTGTTCTGCCGTCCACTAAACTGGTGTTTTTAAGTTCCATGAACGATAATGGGGATGCAGTAAAGCTTAAAATTAAGGACTTTGATCTGGACAAAGCTGCATACGCATTTTCAGAATTAAACAGCGTAAGTAACAAGTATATAACTATATTCTACTCATGTACTTGGTACTATAAAGATGAAATATACTTTGCAGAAATTAGATTGAAGCGACAGCGGACGATTTAACAAAAACCTCATTTTATACTAAGTGGTTATAGGAATAACTGTATATTTGTATCGTATAAGCGTATGTTACACATTACAGAATTATTTCCTCTTACTACAGACTAACAATGTCACCTTTCTGACTTAAATATATCTAATATGAGGTCTTCTATGTTCCAAGTCTTGTCCTTGTCTTCATTCGCTACAATAAACTATTAATACAAACTAACTTTTTAGTCTTTCTAGTCTTTTAGCTCACATTAGTCGTCATTTGCAACTATGACCGGATGGATCTGCAGTGCCGTCTCGGGGGGCTGACTAGGTTCGAATACGGTAGTTCCATGTAAGTCATAGAATGTTTGCGAGCCTTCAGTTCGTTCAACGCAAACGTAGACAATTATGGCGTCTTCTTCAGGATTTACTACTGCAGGTTTTTCGTCGCCTAGCACATCGGCCAATTCTGGCTGGATATGTTTGTCAACGTTCTGTCCAATTTCAAGTTTAGACGTCTTCACGGGTCCTAAATGGAGAAACAAACATGTTAGAGATACTATGACTATTTTACGGTGAAACAAAGTCTATTTAACGATTTATACCTGTGTTTTTTGTCTCCCTGTACCGCTTGTGGTTAATCTGACTTCGACTGCGTACCCCTCGACCCCCAAGCTTCTCCAGAATCTCATCGTTGGTATGCATAGGGGCCAGTTTCCCGATGGCTTTCAGAGTTTGTGTGTCCGTCGGTTGATAGGGTTTGAGAGATTTTTTTGCGTTGCCATGAGGAGCGCATATCCCTTCTTCATTTCCGGAATACCAGGCAACAACAAACCGTCCTTTAACGTATACGTTCTTGTTAAAATCTCTGACGACGTTAACAGCTCGGCCTTGACTCTTGTTCTTATAGTATTTGACACTCAGGTCCTTCACCTCGGTAGTCCTAGAGTTGCTCCACGGATAGTATCCGTCGTGTTTCCAACTGGTGTCTTCGTCGTTTTCCATTTTGTAGCAGATGACTTGGCCTCTAAGTGGCTTAATGGGATACTTTGTGAGGTACTTCCGAGTCCCATTCTCCAGCTCTTGTATCCAAACTTGCGCCTTCGTAGGTGTGAAAGATTCACAAAAGAACATTGTTCTGTGGGGAAAGCAAAGAAGCAATAAATAACTACTGCTGTAAGCAATTGAAGATGACATTAAAGCTCATGACTAAAGCTAACTTACGAGGACTGCGCGCGGTGCAAGGGACGGAGATGCAAGACGAAGGGGACAAGAAAGAGTAAGTGATAAACAAGATTTATTTTCTCTCTGTACCTCTGTAAGTTACATCAGCCACGGACGAGTTCATGAGAAGAAAGTCAACGACTCTCCTCTTGTGTTTTCACTCACTTTCTATCCGCTTCTCCTCTGCTTCTCAGCATCTTCTGTTACTCTTTTCCTCAACATGAACTATATTCATCGATCACTCCAGAACGGCGACAAATACTCGTGTACATTGTCGAAATTTCATAATTTTGACACCTTATACGTTCGAATCGAGGATGAAGTCGCCAAGCAACTTGAAGAAGAATTACATACGGCGCTTTTTGAGATTTACTTGGACATCCTTGCAGGAACGGTCTCAACTGGACCTGAGTTGTCCACGCCAGTGGTAGTTTTCGACAACATGTAAGTAAAGTTTAGTGTTATAACATAACAGGTTAAGTAAATATAGATATTGCTGACTTCACAGGACGGTGGAACGAGGTGAAGTGATTGCTCGAAGAGGTAGCACTATCTCTATATTGATGGTTGATACTGGAATACTCAAGACATGTAATCAAGACTGTGTATATCCTGCTACGAAGAAGTTACTGAGACTCCATAAGCTCGCAACGTGCTGTTCTGTCAGAGGAATAACTGCTCCATATGACGCAGAGCTGGAAAACCTCTTCAAAGGTAAGGTTACTAATGTAATACATCAAACTAAAGGCCAGTGTACAGAAAATACTGTATGGTCTTGCCCAGACTGTATAAGAGAAAAATTGAAATTGATAAATTTGTTGTGTAGGAGACTTAACAGTTCATTTTATTGAACAATCAAATGGAGTGTGGGATATTTGCCCAATGAGCGTCGGTGGATTCATTGGAATCAGATCACTTGTATTCAACAACGATGTTCAGTTGATTTCTCCATCGGCAGTTCTTGGAGAATCAACTTACCCGGTTCCGGATTTTTGTTGCTGGAAGGACAATCCCGTACCAGCTTACGTTCGAAAGGTGCTGACTTTACCTGAAGTGATTCTGAGCCTTGACCCTGAGATGTGGACCTTTATAGGAAAGAGAATCGAAGAAATACAGAAAATGGAGCCCCTGGTATGTAATAAGAACTTTTATACGTAAATCAATTACAGTATTAATCGATTGATTTATTTATGAACTTTCAGGTTAAGAAGACTGTAGGAGCAGCTTGTCTTGCCAAGCACAAAAAGACGTACTTCCGTGCGGAAATACTTAAGGTCCTAGATGGTGGATGGTATATGATAGCTTGGATTGACTCAGGATTAACTGGACTTGTGACAGCAGACTCAGTGAGTATAAAGTTTTTTGCAAGTTGGCTCGTTACATGACAGTACTTTTACTCAGTATTTTTAATATGGCATGCAGCTGGCCAAGATCCCCTTGGACCTTAAAGGGATATATCCAACAGCCGTTAATGTCATAATTGAGGACCTAATAGGAGTTAAATTGAACGACGCTCAAGAGAAGACACTGCACGGACTTTTGGATGAAGCATTGGTATTTGCCACAATTAGGAAGACTGATTACGATGACGGTTTTAAAAAGAACAGGTAATTTTGTACTGCTACGATCCGGTCATTACTGTAAGTTGCTAACAGTTCATGTTAATTGTTTTTATTTAGGACGGTTGTCAAGATTCGAGTCCTTCAAAATCTGACGGACCACACAGGAGTGGATATTGCTGAAATACTCGGACTTCCCAAGCATGAGATGCACAGGACGTGTGCAAACACCCAAGCCATTTTCACAAGAGAAGAGGCCAAATATTTCTGGACTCAAGAACTTCCAGACAAATTAACACTATGCTCAGTTCGAGTTAACAAAAACTACAGGCTTATTATATTAGACAAAGCAGTTGACAACTTGACGAAGGAAATGGACAACTTCTACGGGAAAGAATCAAAAAAGTGTAGTCGTCTGGAGCCGGGATACCCGGTTGCTGTCCTGACTAAAAGCAATCACTGGCGAAGGGGCAGAATAACGGAGGTCGGAAAACTCATCGCAGTTTTTCTGGTTGATTATGGAAAATACGAACATGTGAAAGAAGATCAATTGCTTGACCTAACACCATATTTTGGGAGAAAACGGGTGTATCGCTATTGTGCGTATTTTCCGCACCTTCGTACCTTCCCAATTAGAGTTCTAAGACGTAAGCTCGCCGGGGATGTAAAGTTATTTGTTGACAATGGTGAGGTACACTTTCTGAAGAACGGAATTGTTGTGACTAAGTTATATAGTAGGTCAGGTTAAATAGCTGCAAATTTTCATTGTTTACACTTAAACATTAAAGACTTGTACTCATTGAATTGAAGAATTGATGATAAATAAAGATATTGCACATTTGCATAGGTAACAGTCTCATCAATGCGTATATCTTCAGAGATTTACATCTCTTTATTATGTAATGGCTAGGTTCTGCTCGGCTGAATGAAGTCCTAGAGTCCTGGGGATGAGGGTAGACTTCGTCGAAATTCGTGACCAGAGAGTAAATGTTCCTTATTAGCACAAGATGTAGTACTTAATACAAGGAATTATTTATTTAACTACATCTTGGGGATTCCACGTTATAAAGAGTCAAGTTGAGGCATAATTGTACTTAAGCCTAAACAGGGAAACAGAACACCTTAACTAAAGAGTATTAGACTGAGTGATAAATGTTGAACGCGATGAAAATTTACAATTAATTTGAATCATCTAATGAACTATAAGGTATTTCTCACCTGATAACTTGAGTGATAACCTAAAGTGACAAAACTAACATAATTTGCATGCACTCATACATTACAATTCACTACCACTAGAATACATACTGCTTACACGGAGATATTCTATTCTTACTCCCATACCTTCCCCTGCATTTCTCCTCAAAAGAAATGTTTTTGAAGTCGCTTTCGCAGATTTATCTCTTATCCGATTACTTTTAAACTTTACACACGTAATCTCTATACCATATCTTATCTTGTGACTTCAAGGAGCAACTTTCGCAATTCGGATTATCTAGAATTTGGCTAATTAGTAATGGTATGCACCCACATAATTACTCATGAGTGATGTGCATACCTTCCTATGCATTTCTCCTCAAAAGAAATGTTTTTGAATTCGCTGTCGCATGACAACCTCTTATCGGATCACTTCCAATTTTTACACTCTTAATCTGTATACCATATCCTATCTTGTGACCTCAGAGGTAACTGAGTAACCATCATGCAACCCTTGACCTCAACTGTTGTCTATTCCATATATAGGTCTGGAGCACGCGGGTGGGGTTTTGGTCGCTGTTCGCATCCAAGTTGTTCCTCCAACAATCGGATTCCTCTTCATCCTCCTCAGCGCTACTGTTCCTGTCGCAACTCCTCCCCCTGCTGTGCGAGTTTGTCCTGGGTAACCACAAGACGGTCCGCGTGTACGCGCAGGTCTGCTTTGAGCGCATCTTCCACACCATCCCCACTAGCACACGCAGCATAGCCATTAAGGACAAGTTCCAGCAGTTCTTTGGCGCCCTCGCGGAATCCAAAAGGTCACTCCTCTCCAGGAACGGGTGCAAGATCCTCGCGGCCACCGCACAAGACTTTTACATCCACCACTTTGACCTCAACTTCACCAACAACGTCCTCTTCAGACTCCTCCCCCTCCTCGCTGGAGCTCCCCTCGATGAACTGCTGCCCTTCTCCAGGAATAATCTGGACAACCCTTCCATTGAACGACTCTACCTCTCCTCCGTCGCCTCCGTATGGCACCTTAGGAGCAGTGGCAGTGGTAACCAGCAACTCAACCAAACCGAAGAAGACTCCTCCTCAACAACGACGTTGTTCCAGAAGAAGTTGGTCCCCCCACCAATTACATCATCCTCACCAGTGGACAATGCTGCTGCTTCCCCTCATCATCTTCCGCTGTCCTGCTCATCATCATAGCTGATAGTGGTGGTGTCGCTGGTGGAGCGGGTTCCGAACCTCGGGGCTCTGTGCGAGGTGTTTAGGGTGTCCGAGTTCGTTGTCCCCTCGCTGAAGGTCCTGCAGGACAGCAACTTTACGAGCCTCACCGTATAGGCCCACCACTGGGTCCCCATCACCCAAGTCCACCCCGGCGGACCCCAACTCGACGCCTTTCTACACAACCTCGCCACCCACCACGGCTACCAAGTCGTCGATCTCGAACAAACAGACAAGTCCACCAACATCAACCAATTCACCTTCCCCACAAGACTATTCTACTTTCTGGGTAATCTTTCGTCTTAATGTGTGTCTTAATCTTAATTATTAAGAACGTCTTATTGTGGTGTGCTTATAGGAACCAGAAGACGTGGATCCCCGCGCCGCTGCTGAACAAGGAGGACCACTATGTCGTCGGCCTCATCAGGTCACTCAACGTCCACGTCTCCGAGGCCATCGCCATACACACCTCCAGCAGACTCTCTGTGCGTATTTATTAATAGAACCAAACAATTCAAATACATTAAGTGGAAAACTAGTAATCGTCAAAATTAAAATCGTCCTCTGAATTATTCCTCTTCCTCTTCCTTCGCTTCAGCAGCAACAGCTACTACGTCAATGTCCTCGTTAGGCTCTTGAACCACGACAACCGAGCGCTTGTCCGGGAGGAACTCGTCCGCGCCATCGCACTCGGGGGTCAACTCCAAGACGTCCTCGCCTCCGAGGAGGAATACGTTTCTGTTCCTGGAGCGGTGGGTGATCCCGTGCCTCAAACACCAAGTGGGGTGGGTCCTCCTCCAGCAGCGTCAGCATCAGACATCATCCTAAGCCAACGAGTTTATTAACCAGATCCAACAACTCGAGGCTTCAATCAGGACCGTCTTCTTGAACAGCAACAACAGTTTTTCTTTGGCTCTAGTCGTCAACTCGCTCCTCAACGTCCTCACCAGTGAGGGAACCTCTCAGGCACCCTCCGTCGTTCACAGGCTCTGCGTTGTTGTTTCTTGCCATTCTCAACAGGGTAAATGTTTTCTGTACTTGTGGAAAGGTAGAGAAGGTTTGGATCCTGCAGCATAATAATTATGGATGTGAGAAGATTGGATGATGTATGTGAAGTAGATTTAGTTATAAGTAAGTTATGTGCATGTAAATGAGTTGTAATTTTGTGCGAAGTTTGTTAATTAATTTCTAAATAATAGGTAATACGGCAGTAGCCAGGTTAGTATGTATGTGTAGCTAATAAGGTATTTATTAATAATGTTAAGGTTCATAATGATTGGTTAAAAGATAAATCTGCGATAACCTATTTTGTAATTGTTTCTTTTGAGGAGAAATGCGTTGTTCTTGGTTTGCCTTGGCAAGGCATTGGTTTTCCTTGGCAAGGCATTGGTTTTCCTTGGCAAGGCATCGGTTTGCCCCTATATGGGAAGGAAATTTGAATCTTTACCAGAGGGTAGTATTGTAAATTGACCGTTATTGACCGTTATGATTTGAGAGAAGCTGAGGACCTACAACCCTTTAGGTGACCATCCGGACTGGACGCTGAGGCCTTACATCCCCCAGCGCGACCTTAACGTGACCCTAGCTGCCATAGTACTTAATGAATGACCTCAAGACCTTCCTGACTTGCGGGAAACATGTCCTCCAGTGCCGTCGTCCTTCTGGAAGGGAACTCTTCTCTTGGCTCCCTCCGCCTTCGATGGCTCTTCAACGGAGAAGACGCACTCCAAGACATTATTCTCCAGTGGAGGAACAACAACAGCAGCGATTGTTGTCGCTGACCTGCTCTGAATCTTTGGCAGAGGAACCTCACTTGATGAACACAACAATCCTCCTGGACAAGACGACGACACTTGTTTTTGACGACATGGAAGTCCTCCTCGTAGCAATTGGTTCCTCTGGCGAGGATAAATGTTACCCTCTCACAGACCCGAGGGTCCTGACCTCCTCCGGCTCCAAACACATCTGCTCTCCAGAAACGAGGGAAACGATCTTGTCGCCGTTCCTCGGCAGCAGCAACAGCAGTTCTTCAGGATGTCCACACCGACAAAGGAACACCTCCTCCTTGTTCTCGCTTCAGATGGAGACCCTGAGGTTGCTGCTGCAGCCGCTGCTGTTGATGCCCAATGAATCTGTTGAAGCTGTTCTTGTCCGTTCTCTGGAGCTGCCGCACAGCCTCGGAGGAACAGGAGGAACTGCTCTCGTTCCCTCGCTAGAACTCTTTATCGCTGCAAGCCCGCATCTCTCCTGCTCAGAAACTTGCAGCGGCGGCAGTGGCAACTGCTCTATAGAGGGACGGCTCCCTCCCTAAGCATCCCTTCTTATGGACTAAAGGTCGGTTACCTGGTTTCCATCATCCGAGCTGCAAGGACCTGAGGCCTTACAACCCCAGCGCGACCTTAACGTGACCCTAACTGCCATAATCACAATAAAAGTACTGGATGTAAGTCATTGCTGGGTGTCAATCAACTAGTACACAAGGACTGTCCTCTCATTCATATCATCAACACTCCCTTTGTTTTCAATTCTCCATTTTCCTCTTCTCTCCTCAGAAGTAAACTCACGGTCCTCACCTCAAGTTCTCTAATTTATTCTCCCGTTCTCAAAATGTTTTACCCGAATAGACCGCTTGAAATCGGGGGAAAGTACAGAGCGGAAGTGTCTCACTTCCTGAGTCTTAATAAGTTCTACGTTCGTTTATGTGACAAGAAGTCAGAGACCATCGAGGACGAGCTAACCGGACTTCTCAGAACACACCAGCGAAATATCGAAACCGGGGACGTCACATACGAGCAAGTTTGGGACGATACTACAGCTGTTGTTGTGTTTGATGGAAAGTAAGTCTGTATTTCACCGTACATAATTCAATGGCGCATAAAATGGTCTTGTATTGTATTTTCAAACTTCTTGTAGGAGGATGGAGCGAGCGGAAATTTATCGAAATGCAACACAATCTCGCAAGAAAGTGTTTCTGGTGGATCAGGGCCGAATGGAACTCATCCACAATAGGAACATCTTTCCAAGCAACAGCAATCTTCTGAGGCTGCCAGCGCTGGCGATTACGTGTTCCACCATCCAAGTGCAGGGAGCTCAGATGGAGCAGCTCATCACTGGTGAGACTACAATTTATGGATATTCATCTTCCTGTGTTTTCCAGTGATTAATACACTTTAAATACAATCCATTGTAGGAAAATTAAAGATTCGTGTGGTCGGGAAGTGGGACGGCTCTTGGGTGACCGACGTTGAAACATCTGAGGGAGATTCTTTACTTCTGAAGGTTTTGGAGCTCAATTCCAAATTGCCACACTTGAGAACAGTGCCTGGGAGCGGTGCTTACCCAAGAGATGATTTCAGCGGCTGGACAGGTTTCAAAATTCCCATCCGCATCCTAGAAGTACTTCCGTGTCCTGAACTGGTGGTTGAAATCAACTCTGAAGCGGCAGAATATGTTGCTAAAACTATTGGTGACATGCTAGAAAGACGTTCAAAGGTAAGTATATACAGAAAACATTCTAATTCTACAAATGAATAAATCTTTATCCCTCTTTTTGTTACCTTAAGGAGCAATTGGATACTGGGAAATCCTGTTTAGTGATACACGGAGGAAAATATGTGAGAGGCGAGACGATGGAATGCAACCCGGATGGAACTTACGTAGTGCAACTTGTGGATTACTGCAAATATGTTGTAGTTGCGTCTAATACCGTGAGAATTTAACTCATAAATGCTGAGCGAAAGTATCAAATAGTCGCAACTGTAAAATGCACTATGCACCTGCCATTTTCAGATAATGGAACTTCCAGAGGAGCTGAGCCGGGTGCCGCCGACAGGGGTTAAGGTTCTTATTGCGGATCTAGTAGGAGCAGTGTTGACCTCAGACCAAATGAAGGATCTAAAGAACTACTTGGATCGCCAGATTTTGTACGGAACAATACTTAGCACCACTTACATACGGAATAATATTAAGAGGTGAAGAGAAATATTCATTCTTGCAGTATATAGTGATTAGTAACTAACAATGAACTAACTAATGAATTGTATATTTTTAGGGTGGTGATCACTGTGGCATTTCCGCAGTGTAAAGGAGATTTCAAGGGACTGTCAATATCAGATATTCTTCGTACACCTCCATTGAATCTGAAAAAAGTGTCTAGTGACGAAGAGGAAATTATAAGCTCGTCAGAGGCATGGTCGTTTATATACCCTTCGGCTCCAGAAGGACCCTGCACAGTCACTCTTTTGGAAGATCACTTAGCTGTGATTGTTGAAGATGGATTGGAAGGTTTCACATACGAAATGAATCGGTTTTACGAAGCCTACTACAATATGACTACCCCAATGAAGCCAGGAAACTACACCGTTGTGATTGATCAGGAAGGCGATTGGAGACGAGGGATTATTCTAGATGCCCAAGATGATAAGGCGAATGTGAAGTTAATCGACGTGGGTGATGTTATCACAGTTGGCAGAGACAAGATGCGTGACCTACTCAGATATTTTGGAAGGTCCAGACAATATTGTAGAGAGGTTAATGTCACACGTTCGTTGGACCGGTCTGTAATTGACAACTTTTGTACAGAATCCGTGTATGTAAGCTTTGTCGGAGGATTTGTAACCCTCAAAAAGATTGGTGGGGACGTTTTGGGACCGCTCGAGCTAATGTAAAACGGTGTGTAAAGACTCGACGATACAAAAATACAGACTAATTTGGTTAAGTTAACAGTTAAGGTAATGTGATGAGACATATGTAATGAGACTTAACGTGACATTGTAGCTTTCTAACTATTGTAACCAAAATTTAAAATCCGGTAATGTTGACGTAAGATTCACCGCTGCTCTATAATAACTGTAATATAACCGTCATCTAATAATCTTTCACTTATTATTTTGTTCATTGCTTTTACCATATCATATGGACGCACTACTGGGGTTGTAATAGTCTGTATCAGCTACTGTTGGCTCTACCATAGTGTAAGGTTTGCACTTGGATAATCTGGACTTGCATAATAGTAATAATGGAGTGGATTGAGTTAAGCGTGGGGGTTTCCGTGATATTGAACCCAATCTCCAGCCCGCCAGCATCACCACCACCTCCGACAACGTCCGCATCATCCGCGAGAGATCCTACGACATCCAGTTCGACGACTCCTCCCACTCCACCGGCCCTTAATCCTCAGCCACTGTCCTCTAGGAAGACTCCAACGACTCCGACATCCAATTCCTTCCCATCCAAAATGAGTTCAGAGGGGTCCGGAGGCTACAATTCCAAATCCCCACGTCCTACGTCAATGTCTAGGGGGAAACACTACGCTGATCCCTCCACCACTCCCACTCGTGGTGGTGGAAGTGGGCGTGGGATTGGGACAGAGTGGTCGACCGATCAAAAAAACACCCCACCACCTAACATTGTCATCTCCGAGGTGGCTGATGAAGACGAGGAATTTTTGATTGCTTCTCAGAGTCAGAAGCTTATGGAAAGTTCCTCAGGGGGAATTGTAGCGTAGGAAGCCTCAACCGGTCCTCTTCTTTCGAGTGTCGAAAATGCCTGAAAATCATGAAGAAACTGGTGGGCTCCACGAGTGAAAGCGACGTGGAGGTCACTGGGGGAATCATGAATCTCTCAGAATTTGAGAGACGACTGGCCGAGTTAACGAATGAAGGTGCTCTTCAAGTCCCACCGACTGGGTCCTTCAAGGAGTCCACTGATGTACCCCGTCCCACAACCCAGGAGACACGATTTTCACAGCATTTACATTATCCTAAACTCATAATTTACATAACTATTAGTTACATTACAATTTAGACTATTTCTTGACAATGTATATTCTATTCGGGGTAACCTGAGAAGCCTTGGTTTTCCTTGCCAAGGACAAACCATGAACTCATACAACGCTTTTCTCCTCAAAAGAAGTTTTCTTAAAATCGATCTCGCAGATTTACCTATTATGCGATCCTTTTTTAACTTAACACTAATTTACCTTACATATTGAATTACATTATTCCTTCTAGTGAACACTGACGCAGTTCACATTACAGAGATATTAATTCTTTAAGTTGTACTATTCTAGCATATACAAATACACATTATACATCATTTCACAGAGGTTAATCTGCGACAGCGAGTTTAAAAACATTTCTTTTGAGGAGAAATGCATTGGAAGGTAAACGAGGGATGAAAAAATACTTCCAGCTCCGTGTAAGCAGTATATATTCTAGTCGTACGTTATTGTAAGGTATAAAAATATGATCATTACTGTAAACTACTGACCCAGTTAGTTGATCATTCTAATTATTAATCCAGCTTCTCTTCCGGGTTCATCCTGAATTTCTTCCTTCGTAAATTAAGTTATTCAGTTGAATGCTAGAGTTGGCACATTCTGTTTCGAGGTTGTTCGATTAATGTATATCTCCAAGCTATTAATTTAATAATCCTTTTATTAGTTTGCATTATCTTATACTACTTCAAAGCAATTATTTCTCCAGTCACTAAATTAGATGAACCCTGCCCTCCTCCTTAGGACGTCGGCCTTTAATCAGCCGATTAGGACCTAGCCGTTGGCATGTCTAGTTACTGTCCTAGAAACTGCATCATTCCAAAATTCGAATTATTCTGCCAAGAAATCTTAACTCTCTGTGCTGAGTGCAAAAACCTCGATCGAGGAGGATCTATCGCTCCATATTTGGAGCGGTTGGAAAAGTTTAATGTTTCGATTTGGGGTTGTCCCTGTATAGTACAGATGGTCAGAGATTCTCTATCGGAGACACGCAAATCCCAGTCACTTGGCTGTCAATAAGGTAATACCAATTGCAAACTAATCGTTGTTCCTACAATTCTAATGGAAATGAAGAACGTTAATTTGTGAAGTCATCGCAAATACCATGAATGAAGTCTATGTAGGTAATCATGTATGCCTTTGCTCTTAAAGAGATTCGGAAGGATGTGGTGGACGACTGCCTTGGATGCCTTGCCAAGGAAGACCGCAATGCCTTGCCAAGGACCGGAATTTAAACATCCCACCGGTGCCCACTCAATGTCTATTATGCATGAGACTAGATTTGCGTGCATAGTACTCCAAAGCCTTTCTCCTCAAAAAAAATAAATTTGCAGTCCTGCTCTGAACCCTATCATCTAATCACTCTGAAACCACGAAAATTATGCAACATTATAGCATGATTTTCTGACATTTAGAATCTGCAAGACTTTCGATTTAAATTGAAAGAAAGTCGGTCTTTTGAGAAACATATGCAATTAGGAGCAGCTCAATACTGCAGAATACAGGTAACTTATCAGTTGTCTATATAAGAAGATGAAACTTTTCTACAGGCTTCAATTGGCAGCTAGTTGACAGGCAACAGTGATTTGAATATTTTACAAACACAGGACAGTGTCACTTATTTATAGTGCCAGTGAGTAAGCCGGTAAAGATGAGGTTTACTTTTTTATCAACGGAGATTCTATTCAACATGAAACACGACCAAGTGATTGTATTAGGCCATTAATTTTTCATTTGATGAAAGTAGAAAGTTATTCGAATCAATTAAAACACTTCAAAATTCAAAAGTTATGAAATGTACGGTTTCATGAGTTCGTGGAGCATATGTGCAAATGGAGTATTATTTCAATACTGCGGAGTGATTGGAACATGTGATAAGACATACCGCAAATATCCATTAAAACACCATTCTGCATGACGATTGAATGCTGGCGAGTGCAGGAAAATGCATGTATGTTAACTAATGATGTTAACCACTAAATTGTTAATTATTTAAACATACAGATACAAACGTTTTCTGTGGACAGTTATCATAGTTTTAAATTGATTGACTAGGTCTTCCAATTCGAGTCAAGTTCATTTTCGGTCTGGATGATAATTATCCGGGAAGGCTCCGTAACTTTCTACTTATTAATAGTAAGTCATTGAAACCTATTAGCATTGTGTAGCCTGTTTCTTAATGAATGTGCAAATAACGGTTGTATAATTTATAACAGCACCTGATATTGCAGACATGGTGCTGGACTTACTAGTTCCTTATTTATCTGGTAGATTGGTGTGCTAAGTTAATATCACACCAATCAATGTCCAAAATATTTGTTCCAGAACATTAACGCGTGTTGTTCATCAGAGGAGTTTATTTTGTTTAATCTCGCTAATCCTCCCACTAAAAAATATGCAACAGGGAATTCCTGGATTTGTTTTCCTATGGTTATCTTCTTGATAAGCCAAGCTAAATATAAGCAGCTCATGACAATATTGCGTTGTCTCAAGTTGCCTCAACTCATGGACCAAGTGCTAATAGTACGGTGCCTATGTAGTTTCATATTCCTGATTTAGTGATTTTCTCGGTAATACGAATTGCGACAGTTACCCCTCGAGGTCACAAGATAGGTTAATATAAATAGATTAAGTAGGTAAAGCTTGAATAAGATCGGATAAGAGGTGAATCTGCGACAGCGATTTCAAAAACATTTCTTTTGAGGAGAAATACATGGAAAGGTACGGGATTGACATTAATTCATCCAGCAACTCCGTTCCATACACACAAACAGCAAGAATTCTAGTTATACTTAGGTATGAAAATATGCGTATAAATTTGTTTGTGTCAGCACATGTTATTACATGAGAGTTTAATTCATTTGCCATCAAAAGATTATTCCGATTAGATGTCATTTCCGGTTTCGTGCTGAATGCCTCCCTCCGTGAATGAAGTCATTCAGTCGTACGCTGTTGAGTTGTATACTGTTTCCATGTTCAAATTCAAAACGTGTAAGAACCGAAGTAAATTATTAAAAATTCAATACTATTGCGCACTTCTCTCTACAGTATTTAAAATGTTTATTTCCCTGTCAATTTGGAAAAAGTCTACCATTCCGCTTTGTTATTCCAAGGACACTAGGACTTTATTTAACCCAAAAGAACCTAGCCGTTAGAACCTAGTCCATTTAATTTAACGAACAACTGAAGGCCCACCATCGTCTGATGAAGACTTCGATGACTTGCGGCTGACCCCGACGACCAAAGAAGTCATCGTGGCAGTGTATTGATCTGGAAGTGAGTTAGGATTTCGCGCAGCGCGTGTAATGAAACACAGTAGATACAATAGACACATTTAGGAGCAACTTAATGAATCGGAACTGGACACTGGAGAACAATGTGTCGATGTGTCCAAATCCTGCTGGAGTGTTGAATTTGAGAAGACCTTTGAGTGGATGACGTGCCCCGGTACATAGTAGCTCCTGGACGTGGAAGCTGTGGGTGTCGCATTACCCCGCGCTATTGTCAGGCGGGAACCAGAAACAGTATAAAGTGTAGTAGTGTTGACTTTAAGCTGTTGATTACTCCGTTATTGACCGTAGGAATGGCGTGGCTTGCCTTGTTAACTATCCGGGAGAGATCAGTTGTGTTTTGTAAGCAGGGTTAATACTTTGTGCACATTAGTGCGGAGAGTTTATGACCGTGTTGGTTCATTAACAAAGTTTGTACCCCGCAAGTTCTCGAGTGTACTTCCCGTCAAGTTTTACGGATCTATTCAGCGCTTCAAATAGCAATCTATCATATTCCCTCTCATGACGTACTTCATATCGACTAAGGATCAACCTGTTTCAAAGACCCAACAACATATAACCGTTTAAGTGTCCCACAGGACTGGACTCTGAAGATTTGCAACACACAGTGCGCCCTTGAAGTGCCCTTTGCTGACACACGTCTATAACTGAAGTTTCAACCAAACGACCGGATCTGCAAAACGACGTCCATTTGGAGATCAAGCCCAGGACCCACACAAGATCCTTCATTTAATAAAGGTAAGGTTTGACTTTCAATCAATTTTAACAATCATTATGCACACCGCTGTACACCGAACATGCATTCATTCCATAATTAATGTTCCAACTGTTTATGACAAAGTTTCATTTCTCTTTCTCTCTCAGGAAAATGAACGTAAACAGAGAATACTGCAGTCCTTCGAAAAAAGGTCGTCATACTTCAGTTAGCAGCGGGGACCTTTCTGAACACCCTATTCTGTTCAGCAAGGAGTATGGATCTAAAGCTCTGAATTTATTGAACAAAGTGTTATTCAACTACTGCCAGATAACCCCTGAAATTCACGCACCAGATGCTAACAACTTTAATGAGATATATGCAGTAATTTTTTGTTGCATTTTATAAATTCACGTCGACCCGTAGTCCGTAGAATAATATTAATTTTTCTTATTTGCAGGTAAACCCAGCTCTACAAAGGCTATTCAAATTGGATGACGAACACTGTTCACTTACTTACGATACAACGGCCGTCAAAAATTCAATTCTCCGCTTGAAAGATGTCTTGTTAGACAAACCCAGAGACTGGCCGCCGTTTATCTGGATTAACTTGCAAGGTCCATATGTGTCAATCTTATTCCCGAGCGATAACCTTACGCTGAAGAACACGTCCCGAGGAAATATTGCTTTTCAACTTCTTGGAGTAAAGATGATAATATCACACTAAACATTACAACTAGGAACAATTCAAAACTTATGTAACATAACAATGTATATGTTCAACTGTAGTTAATCAACAACACGGGATTCGGTTATGAAGTCATTGTCAGAACCAAGTGTGGGGGGTTTAACAACCTTGAAAGCATCCAAACAACCGCAGGTGCCGAACTCGTTCGTATGTTTTCATCCGGAACCGTTGTGAGCATTTTGTACGGGATCGAGAATTACTCGGTTCTTCTAGAGGTTCCTCAGGAAGGTATTCTTCAAAAAGCGTCTGACCATCTATAAATTCAGTTCTTTTACCTTGTTATCACCATTGCAGGAACTCCTATTGTTACGCTTACTGCAGCGGAAATTTTGGCCCTACGAAAATTACGGAAAAAAACAATTTTCCCCCTAATCAAGTATGTAAATTCGCTTTTATTCATTTGTTCAATTAACTCAAATTTAATTATTTATAATCATATTGTTATAATCAACTTTAATTATTCAATTCAAAAATATAACATTGTTCACAGGGACGAAAAACGATTCATGTATAAAAAACCAGGTACTGTCAGATGCTAGTTTATAATTAAAAGTGTATGATATTTACGGCTCTTTGTTCCTCCAGATGTTCTCTCGGAAGAACAGAAAAAAGCATCAGAGCTTTTAAAAGTACCTACACGAAATAAATTTGAGCTAACTGAAAAGGAGAGCAATCTTTTGGCTACGTTATTAGATGATACGCCTGGTATAACTCTAAGTTATAGAAATTTCAAATTTTATGGGGCCTCGTCTACCGGAGCTCTTTGTCCAGGTAACTAGAAAGAATGTTTTTAATCGCAATCTTAGTGATATTAAACTAACTTAAAACATGACATTTACAGTATGTCTTCGAAGAAGCTATAACGATGTCAGCAGTGTGCACTGCTTGGAACATACCCCAGACGGAGACAGTGATGTATTTACCGTATACTTGAAACGTGCGATCTACAACTTGGCATTGTCAACCCCGCGATTGGATCTAACGTCACAATTCACAAATAAAATCCGTCCCATCTATACCGGTAAAACAAATATACTTAGCAACAACTTCACATTACAGACTGAAGTAGTTTCCACACATACGAGGACCTTCAACTCTTTGTTGAAAGCTTGTTCCTACTTGAGAGCGCTAACGGTGAGCTTCCTATATAATTCGAATTTGTAAATTGTTAAGAAAACAAGCATGAACCTCAACATATTTACTTCAGGTCTGCAATGTGTTACATGCGAGTCTCTCAGGACACCAATTGACGAGAGTAGTCCAATTGGGTCCTCACAATAACGGTTTCAGTTTCAACGCTTTGAATGAGATCTGCAAGAAGTTCAAAATTCGTATCCAACTAGGACAATTCGAACGCCCACAAAAAATGAGTGAGGAAATGACCATTAAGTATGGCATTTTCTTCCCAAACCCTGGAACATACGACAAGTTCCCGTTAGTCTACACCCGCTTTCAAGAAATTGACGCCACAAAAAATGTAGTGTACGTCGGAAAACAATCTACTCCACAAGCCTCTGTCACCGGAGAGTTAAAGTACTATGAACCCGGACGTACCATCCATACATCTGCTGTCGTATTGACCCCGTCCAGGTGGCTCCTCCCATCACTAGAGAGTGCAACACAAGTTGCTTATATACTAGCTATGTACTTCGGCCTCAAAAAGCTCGACAGGCAGTTTGTTTTCCAAAATTTTAACTTAGAAGTAGTAACAGAAGTAATGAAAGACACGAAGTATGTTGAGTATGTTAAACTTATATTTCTTCAAGAATTTAATTACAATATTATCATCGAACAACAGAAGTAGGTAATTTAGTTCCAATTCAGAAATTCAAAAGGTTATTCAGACAATTTGTAATGTAACTTCTAATCTCGTAACTTCATTTTAATACTGTATTGATTGAACTCTGTTATTTTACATTAATTGCCTAGCTCAATGTAATAAATGAATCTAATTATTAGTCAAAATGAACAATCGGCCAGTCATATTCTTCCATAAATTTGGCATCCTCTTCAGATATTGTTCCCCTGACGACTGTTTCTTCAGGACGCCTTAAGCTTGACTCAACAGCTCCTCCGAATGGTCCTCTGGCAGCTCCTCTGAAATTTGCCCCAATAGCTCCGTCTCTTACGACTGTTTCTTCAGGACGTCTTATGCTTGTCCCAATAGCTCCGTCTCTTACGACTGTTTCTTCAGGACGTCTTATGCTTGTCCCAATAGCTCCTCCGAATGGTCCTCTGGCAGCTCCTCTGAAATTTGCCCCAATAGCTCCGTCTCTTACGACTGTTTCTTCAG